>LGAG01000919.1:214238-227908 GCA_001278395.1 Lerema accius | reverse complement strand
TGTACATCATAAAGTAATATATTAGTCTATTTCTTAGTTATATTAATTTGAAACCCCAAATGGCCACAAAGGGGTCGATGGCCACAACCGGGTCACTTACCCTACTTAAAAGAACGCAAAGAAGTATTTTTAATTTTCCACGTGTCCCTTTTAATGGGTATATTATCAATAAAATAAAACCCCGACTGGTCAAAAGAGGAGGGTGGGGGGCTATATTAAAAAAAAAATTATATAACCTATGTCACTTCCTCACTCACACAAAAAAATTACCCCCCTTCTGGCGTAGTCGGGTAAGCACTTGTGACCCTTAAGACCCTTACGAAAAATTCATAAACGCTCTAGTCCAGATTCAAACCTGGATACATTTATTCGATATACCTAACCATGATTACTGCCACACTGGTTGTTAGAATCATTCAAGTAGGTAAATACGATAACCGATGACACTTCATGTAGATTATGTTTGACAGGATGTAAAAACTGGTAAGTTTACACGTTCGTACTTATTTACAAAACTTGTTTACCTACTCAATTTGTCAGTATCCTGTCCGCTTTGACTTGCCAATGAACTCTATTATTTAAAATAAAATGGAATACTACGCTGGCGCTGAAAATAGGCATTATTTTGTGTCCATCACAATTTTTTCTTTTTGAATTTCAAGATTATTTTTCGCATCTATCATTTATTCATTCATTCATAAGCGTTTAGGGGAAAACTACGAATTATAATGTTTAATTAAGAGGCGTATCAATATATTTATTAATTAGACGTAAGTAAAATTTTTTGTTTAATATTCATTGTAAAAGTTCAAGATAACTTACTTTGTACCTGTAGTAGATGAAACGATAGATAGACAGGTAGACAAAACGTATTCACAAAGCTCTTGCAAAATTGTATAATGAGGAAAAAGAGGGAGCCTTAACTTCGTTCTACGCGGGAGTTTTTTCAATTAACGATGCGAAAGATTGATGAAAATTTTCCGGGGAAAAATATGTTTGTTTCTGTGTTCCACTGAAGTGCTAATGATTTCGTTCATTAATAATTTCTAAGGGGAGTTTTGCGAGCGGTTCTCTGCTGAAACTGGCTCAAGCCGCTCTTTGTTTCATGCGACTTTTCGTTAACTGACTTTCTGCTATTTCCGAGGCTTCGTATTTCATGAAAAGTAAGTGAACTTCAAAGCATTATTTTACGCGTGCCATTTCTCATATTTACTGTTATTTGCTTAAGTTTTGACGATGTTATTGAGAAGGCAGATGCTTAAACTGCAATGTATTGCTACATAAAATGAAACAATAGATGCTATATCTACATTTTCCTGCATGGTATTGTGTCGGAGCTACTGCAACAGTGTGTAGGTACCTATTATATTATGTAAGCTTGCTTATCTATAGACTGACTGCTTCAAATAATGGGCGCTGGTAGCTTCGAACAGCTGTGGTGCTACTACTATAGACGGGCAGCGTGAAGCAAGCAGTCTTGCTTGCAATCAGCTTGAATCTTAATTTTCAGTTTCATGCTGAAGTTACGAGTACTTATGTACCTAAGAACGTAACAAATCTCTCTAGGTCTTGTCCGCAGAGCAAACCTGGTACCGTTTACCTGAGATTACAAAGCCTCTTCATATACGGATAGCTTTGTGGTTTGAGTAGGCAAAAATCTTACAAAAGCCGGTCAAGTCCCCCGGGTAGTTAAGCCCGTGTAGCAAGCAAGATACCCGGATTGCTGCCAAGGAAACGGTTCAATATCGGTTATCTGCTCTACCTATGTCGTAGTCGGTAGGGAGTAACTACTTGTAGTGGGCTAATATAAAGGTACCAACCCACCCGTAGTTATGCAAGAGTCCTTACTTCATGTCCTATTTCACATCAGAGCTATAGTTTAGGTAAGTACTTGCTTACCTACTTGGGATTAATTTAAGTTCACAGACCATCGCCCTACTCCTAGCATAAATCGTTAAAGATTGACTTAAATAGGTAAGATTCACAACGCAGCTCTAATCAAGAATCAGTTGATATCTAAGAAGAAAATTTCGTGACCGTTTCTATCTTTCGAAGAGCACTTTGGATCAATTCGTTCAAATTACCGTTAAACAACATCAGAGACAAGTCTCCGTAAAAGCTTGATAAATAAATAACGCCAGAACGCTACATATTCATAGCTGCATATTCCGATTCCCTGTGTCATGAGTTCCAGGGATTACTCACATAGACAGTGGATAAACGTCCACACCAAGAAAAATTGTTCAACATTTAAACTGTCTCACTAGGAATTAACCCAGAACTTATTGAACGGTGGTCCAGCAGGTAACCATTACGCCATAGGTATTTTCGTTGATTGCTATTTGTTGAGTTCTTTCGAAATTAATAGAGGTGATTTTACGCTGCATTAGGGGTTCATACTAGATAGTGTAACTATTATTAAAACTATGAAGTTACTACTTATTAATGTGTATCGTCATCATCGGGGAATAACAAACATGCCCAAAATGGCAGCGTAGTTCGGTAGTCATGCGGTTATATTACATTTTTAATAATAGCGGGCTGTAACATAAAGTGGTTAATTTGAATTCTGGCTGGAGGTATCCTCTGACACAATTAGACATGTAAGTTAGTAACACAAAAAATACACTAGTAACGATCCTATGTTATGACTGGGTCTTATTTATTGTATAAATATTATATATCTGCATAACTACCACCGATGTATTATGGCCAAGTGCTAAAGTTCTATGTAAATACTTTTGACAGACAAATTTATTTTACTGTTTTATTATAGTATAGATAACAACCGAGACTAAACAGTCAACGTTATTTACATGTTACAACGCACTTAGTCTTGGAATAAGTCAATTTCCTTTCGATAAAACATTTTACGGTTCATACAAAATACATCTTTTCATAACGAACGTCAAAGGAGGTAAAATCTCGTGGTACGTTCTTTCTTTTCAAGGCGTCAAAATCTAAGATACGTATCAAATACACACACTATTCGTAGCTTTATTTGCCCATTTTCATTCAAAAGGCGTGGAGAAAATATAAACAGGTATTACACACCACAGAAATGGGTTTTCAAAGGCTCTTCTGACTTGTACTAAAAAGGGCTTTTATGTTCCCTGGAGGAGCTCTGTGGATAGGCGAGAAAAGGGCAGCAATATGCCTACTCGGAGGATTTTTGAGGTTCGCAAAAGTAGGTTACCTAAATTATGTGGTAAAGAAATTGTGAGCCGATTCATTCCGAAACATATTTCAGGTGATTTATGTGCTGATATTTGAGAACCAAAAATGAATTTGGTCTCTCGAGTAACACGTCATTAGAATGTTTCTTAACAAATATTAAGGAGCCTTGAACATTTTCTTCGATTTATTCGTTGAATATTTTTGCCATCTAAGCTATTTTATTTTGATTGTTTAAAGGTGACTTGAAAGAAAAGTTTACTATTCTGTTATAAGATCATGATTAAATAATACAAAAAATATGTAGAAATTTGGTAAAGCTGGCGTTGATCAAATTTTTTTTGTTTTTGACAAAGCTAAATAGGTATTATTACACAGGTAATACATAGGTAATAGGTATTACATAGGTACCTAACGAAATTTCCATACTTGTTATAGAGTATCTATCCATAAGAATAAACAATAACTACCGAAGTGATCCAAATACCCAAAACCTTAAAACAAAGATTTATGCAAATATCTATGTAGGCCACGTAAATGTCTCGTGATGAAATGTCATTAACACGGTACCGAAGGTTAATATATAAGTAATATTTTGTCGTTGATATTTACAATGTATCATGTTACGTTAATTTCTCATCTCACGTGTAAAGGGCGACAATGCCGCATTTTCTTGAGTGCCATTCGATGCGTGGGGTGAATGGAACCCATTAGGAGTCTTCGAGAGCGAGCAAGGATTTCCGTGGGTACTTTAAAGTATCGTGTAGGGACCCCTTTGCCAGTTAGGTGTGACACCAATAAATATTTCCCAACCTACATTCCTTATTCAAATACATTAGAGTAGAGGAGATTGCTGGAAAATCAGTAGCAAGCTTTTGTCGGAGGAGGCTAAGGTGTTATGCAAAATGGCTGTTTAGGTCTTGCAAAACATTGATTACTTTGTGTTTTTTTGTATGCGATTGTGTGTTTGCGCGTTTCCTTTACCTACGGGACGATGTGGTCACTCGACGACAAAGTCTCGCAATAAATTGAAAAAAAAAAAGCTTTTTCTTGCATTTGTGTGATTTCATCCTCACCCTGTTTTTTGAGAGATCGAATATTGATCCTACAGAATGACTACTACGTCATTCTCTCTCTTAAATTCTCGTCAATATTCATAGCATGGGATTGCTGAATGAAAAAGCAATTCTTTTGCCTTTTTTGATTGAGTATGTAACTAGTTATTCCCAAAAATGTGACATACAACCTTACAAGAATAATAAATAGGTACTTTCTGATCTAAGATTTATTTCTACGTCGAAAAACTAAAGGAATCCTACAGCGGCCATATTTGTTGTTAGTACATATTAATTTATCGACGAAACTAACAACAGTGATTTTACGTTACAATACAAGAAAAGCTTACAATACTAAGTTTACCTCAAAATTCTTCAAATACAACGTGAATGGTTGTGATTAGGGTGCGCTGTACCGACAATTTGATTCTCGTATTTTGTGAACTACTTACGAACTACTAGCGCCAACGTCGTTTTAAATTTACGTTTTTTAATTTACATAAAAAGTATTACTTAAAAAGCTTTATTATTGATTAGAAATGACAAATAAAATACGATGTTTAACAAAACTTGCCTTTTGAATATAGCTTAATAGTACATTCTTAAATTTAGTTTCCTAGTGTTGCCAACCTACCATCCACTTATACACCCTCGTAGTATTAAGCTTAGAAAAACAAATGCAGTAAAAACAAGTAAAATCAGTGACAAAAGCATGTGAGTACGTAAAATATAAAGACTTTATGTTTAAACATGAAAATGGTTAAAGTTCGCGATCCTTTGTCGCGGAGTAGGGTAGGTACGATCTTTGCGACGCAGACGCTTTTAAGTAGAAGGTTGAAAATAACGCCTGCTTAAGAGACGTCTGCTTTACAAACAAGTAATATCTCTTGCACAGCAATGCTGCTGTTTTGTCTAATAAATAACAATAGAACCAACCGTCTACTCTATAAAAGGATATTAGTTATTTTGCGACACTTTATGAGGAAGTTCAAATACAAGTACGTTTTGTGACTTAAAACTTAAAAATGAAAAAAAATTGAATAAAATAAACTTTGAATACTTTTTAAATTTATTTATGTTTTTTTTTAACTCGAAGTTACTTAATTTTACTTTTAATGAAGATGCTATTTGTTTGCATATTATTATGAATAATATTTAATTGTATATAACTTAAAAAATAATTATTGTCTATTTAAAAGAAAAAAGTAAGGTTACTAAGTTAGTTACGACACGAATAAAACGTTCGCTTTAGATCTGTATGTAGCGTAGAAGTTTGCTCAGTAAAGTGCATTTTCGAGATAAAACGTTCTTTATATTGTTTAAGGTTTAAAGTAAATAGTTTAGTCGGAGTTTTCTATTCAGTTCACACTCAGAGCATACGGAGCATCTGAACCGTTGGCTCCTTAAAAGCGATTTCGTGTCGCGATAAAGTTTTTCACACCGCGTTCCGAGTTCCGTCTGCGTTACCTCCGACGGTTACGTCGCTTGAATAACTATCGGCACCGAGGATAATGTTATAGAACTATGACAAAATTACGTTATCATAAATACTTAATTAAGTTAAGTATAGAATATGAAAAAAACAAATATAATAATTATCTACCTAAGATATTTTTCTTTGCCTAATCATCCTACTAATATTATGCTAAATAAAATACTACTTATATAAAAAATACATTGTAAATACATTATAGGTAAGTACTTATATTATACTTGGAATTGTTGATTTTTTAATTCAAATAAAAAAAAATGGTTCTCCAGAGGACTTCTTTGGAAAAGTTACAGTTTGCAATTTTGTACTCCTGTTTTGTTTTTGTTATAAAATGGTTTAAATTTGATTATTTAAGAAGCTTTACATAATAAGATAATGTGCATGTAAAACTAGGATCGTCTTTAACGACATAATACGTACTAGGATGCTACTTAATCAGCTCGTCTTCGTCCTGTCCGTAACGAGGTGTGAAATTAAAATCGTTAAGTTAATGAAGATTACGCTCTCTTCCAACGACGGGCGCATTAATTTAGATCATTAAAAGTAAGCGAATCTTAGTGATACTCTAGGGAGTGATACTAGTTTACTATTATCATAGACTAAAAATATATAGATCCAGTCTTCGGAACAAAAAAAAATGTAGTCGAAAAAACAAGATTATTAACAAATAATACTGTTTCCCGGTACATTGTAGAACTATACCTATATTTTTTGGTCTGAGACTATAATATAATTCTGTATGTTGTTATATAGTGCCAAGTAGTATTTCATACAGGAGGTTAGCGGCGACATCTACGTACAGTTTTGAGGAACGCGTAGGGTAGGTATGACGTTTTCTCTTTTTTGGGGTTTGGAAATAAAGTTTAGAGTAGAATGATTTTGTTCAAAATATCATCAAGTAGGTATTATGTATGTTATCGAACTCAAGAGAAAAACGAATATACTTGTATGTTTTGGAATGGGTACTCGTATCTAAGAGTTTACGTCATTTTAATTCTCTAGCAAAAGCCGCGTAAAATGAACTTATTTTCAAATATAATGTGCTTAATGTTTTAAGTGATACTTACTAGTAAATTAACAGATTTTGATAAAATTTCTGCTGTGGTATCAGATGAAGCAAATCCTGCGCTATAACTTGTACGTCATTATGAAAGATTAATTCAAAACAGCTGATTGACTCAAACACCAAAACAAAGTCAGGGCTAGCCCATTAAAAGTTAAATTTAACATTAATTACAGATTGTCGATGGAGATTGATATTAATGAACACCATTGTATCTGACAGTTTTGAAGTGAAGATAAATGATCTATTTCGTAGAACACTACATGGCCGGCTTTATTAAAATTATTTTAGGGGAATTAAGTAAATTGGCTAATACAATTTGGTCCAAGGCCGCTTATATTTTTTTACAATTAAAAAAAACCAGGGTTTTTTCAACGCAAATTTTAAGATTATGAGCCAGTCCGCGTGTCTTTGTCTATTAATTTTAAAAACATGTTTTTATAATTTATTCAATTTAGATCACATTAAGCTGTTGTTCATATACCTTTTGGGGATTTACCTTACCTCTGCTATAAAATCCTGCAACGAAATACAACTACACTTACAGCATAGGCCTTCACACTGGCTTCATATTATGATAATTCGAGGATTCTCTTTGTGTAATATATCAGCTTAGCGAATGTACCCACCCGTGTAGGTTCTATTTCCAAATTCAGAGCGTCACAGTATATGAATTTTAATTCTCTGCTATAAACTTCCACAGCTCCGAATTCATTCATGCTGGCGTTTACGTGGAAACTCGTATTTTATCTATGCACGTTTACACAGTAATTTAAAAACGTTTGTAGTGCAAATTGTATTTTACGTTTAATAATTCTATTGTGTTTCTATGTGTACTCGATTTTCACTGATATTCGAAATTAAAATATAAGTAATTATTTAATGCATAGCGTTTGCTTCCAAGACCTTTAAATCTTTAGCTTTGTGTCTGTATTACGGAGTACGAGGAAAATTTATAGGTACATATAGAAAACAAATTACGTAGTTCATGTTTTAAGTAGGGCACAAAGCGCAATGATAGTGTTATGCCCGGATTCAGGAAACGGTCTCTCAGATAAGGGCGGGCAACGCGCTGTTCCGGTGAACCATATCACGTCTGCCGGCGGTTGCCATAGTACGAAAAATTTCATTTACATTTTTACCCGACGGTGCCAAAAGATGGGTAATGTTTTGAGCGTATGTATGTAAAAGTGTGTGAGTGTGTATGATTGGATGAACATTTACGTTAATTTCTTTGCACGCTTACAAAAGACATGCCTTACACGGATTTCTAAAATTTACTTGATCTTTTCCAAATTCAAAGTCATCGGATCAATAGTTACCATGCTTATGCACATCATTAGATTCAAAGTACAGGAAAGGAAAAATAAATTACAACCAAAAATGATAAATATTTGTATTTTTTTATGTTATTTGAACCATCTACGTATTTCAAATCATCTTAGAATAAAATTATACCTACTCTAATTTGTCGTATACATCCACGTTGTTTGAAATAATATGCGTAGCCCAATAATGTTAACGAACAGATATTTTGTCCACGTTGTATTTTGACTAAGTTACTGTTTTTATAAAATATACTTGTTATGCTAGTCATGTTTCATCACGTCATTTGAGTGAGTTTATTTTATTCATAGTCGTATTTTTTCCTGTATAGACTAATTTCAACATGACTTGTATGTTGTTACATAATTTATTTAAAATTGCCTCGAAAACTTTAATACGTTACAGGATACCTTACTTCTCGTTTGCGGCACAGATTAATCGATTCTGCCATTCGAATGATTCCCAAACATCGCTTTGGTGCACTTACAGAGCTATTACTGCTAACAGAGAATGATAATGATGTAGACGAATCATATTATTTGTGGAAGTAACGTATTTTAGAATGAATGTGCGAGGTTTTAGTCGTACCTATATTTTGTGGAATAAAATAGTTTCTATGCCAGTTTGTAATTTGAAAACAGAACTTAGAGAGAGTAAAGTTTAAGCTGAAGGCTATTAGCTATTGAAAACAGATTCCAAAGGTTTATGTTTTGGTAAATGTTTTTGGGATTTTATTACAATATCGATATCTTAATGTCTATTTCCTCATTCAACAGAGAATATTCAGATTGTTGTTGATCTCCTAATCGACTATTTGATTCCAAATACGTAGTTACCACAACATATAATTTTTGTCTATTTCACCATTATAATTTCAGCCGCATCTTTGAGTTACCTTAGTTAAGGAGGAAATATCCTCATTGCGATTCCACGTACGAAATACCGTCCATTCTTCTCACTATATTATAGTGTGTAGCTTTGAGTTGTCTAATGAGGCCAATTATAGAGATATAACACAGTCGAAGATATAAATTAACTACAATAAGGTCAGTCAATAATAAATATATAGTAGTTGAAATTATAGCAATCACATACATTATAGCAATCAACTTCCTTGACTACAAATTAATTTTAATTCATTACTATCACCGTCACGACTAGTAGATATTAATATCACAATAACAATATCTAATAATAATACATAAAGGTCGATTCGTACGTGTAGGTACGTACGTACAACATAGTTATCGAACTATTTTATTAGCTGAACAATACTAGAGGAGACACAAAATAAATCCAAAAAAATGCTTTGGTCCAATATTGAAAGCATCAATAACAAAGCTTACCTGCATTCAAATTCCAAAAAAACTATCGGAACATTAAATTTTGACCCGTTATAGGTAGTTAATACAAACTTTCATATTTATAATTATTAGTAGGATTATCAGTATACTCGTACTTAGATGATAATATGTGTGTATGTAGTTTCTCAGGGGATTACCGTCTAATGTATGACGTAATCTACGAAATTGCACAGCGATAAGATTGATTTGTGGCTCATTAGTGGCTCGTTTGTCCTCATAATTAAAGACACAATGCCCACTGCATTGCTGAACGCTATTTGTATTGGTAGTTCGGATCTCCTTATAAATACCGATTATGTGTCCTGGGCTGCCAATGAGATACCAGTAAAACCAATAACAGTGGCGTAACATGCCTTAAACATTGGGGGATATTGGTCTATGGACCCTATGTCTTAATTTATAGGGGGGTACTTCAAGCGCTCCAATAAAGACTTTCCGACGCTTTAATTGACACTTTTTATGGTATGATTTTTTTTTGGAAGTAGGACCTAAGAATATCACTTAAATTGTGGATAAAATTTTACAAATTTTTGCTTGCACTTGGTTAGTTTTAGCCCGGGGGCTCTATATCATTGTCAAGGCTAATATGGCGATAGCTACCCTCTTACCAATAATGAGTATTTGTCCAACACTTTCGAGCGCGTCAGTACTTTGCCACGTGTCGAAGGGCCTGTCAAATGCACCCAACATTGTTTCCCATAGCTTTTCACACCACGAACTGTTGCTACCCGCCCAAAGTCATAATAATAAGCAGTGTTACTTTGTACCAACGTACCGCTCGTATTAAACACATGCTCTCGAACGAACATTCACGATTATCAACTGTACTCGACTCTGCTTTTACCACACAACTTGAGCGAAGGATCATTGAAACTGTTCGAAAGTGGTTCAAGAGAACCGAGTATGAATTTTAAATTGCATGCGAGGAAAACAGGTCAATAACAACCAACCGTCGAACTCGTTTTACGAACAGATATTTAAGGGTTATTGATGTTACAAATAAAATATTTAGTCCCCTAGTCAGTGATCAACTTGAAAGTTTTATTTGAAGTAGATTATAAAATTACTTTTTTTAGAATGAGATGGAATGATTATTTTTAGTGGTTTAGTTTTTTAAAACCAAGCTCTTAAAGTTGATTGATTGATTCATTGATGTGTTCCATGTAATTGGTTGTTTCTTGTTACTTTTACATTTGAAAAAAAGGACGCTTCATATAGCTCAAGTAAGTTCGCTTTTTAGTTACACGAAACGCAATCTGGGACATAATTCCTGGTTCCCATTTCATTTTATTATTCATCACCGTCAAAGCCTACTGCACTAAAACCGTTATTTTGTATGCAGAAACGAATTTACGGGTCACCAGAAATCGAGGTTAATTTTAGGACACTATGTATAAAACCGGGGCGTCATCTAGTTAACAATGCATCTATCTGTCCCCGACGAGTCATAAAAGCAAAACGAAAAAGGCAGGTAGCTAAATCCCAACTGTATAACATCCCTAGTTGAAGTGAAAAACGGAAGAATCCAGTATCAAACCATTTGCCGATCCCTTTCTTTCATCTGGTCCGGGCATTACCCGTCACGTGTGAAATAATTATGTAAATCCGAGGATTGAAAAACTTTTCGTGTAATAAAAAAAAGGCAGTCAAGTTCGATTCTGCCTTACTCTTAGAGTTCTGTTTGTCATAGCAATTTTTGGAGAATTACAAACTCGCATTAGTTTTTTTTACCTGACTAATGCCTGGTTTCTGAGGTCCATTTATCGGTAGCTTATCTATCCGATAACGCTATTGAACTAATAACTTCGACAAATGCGTTTCTGAGGTACGCATCGTAAGATAAAGTCCGCGTATTAACTATAAGTACATATCTTTAACTGTTCAATAGTTATTGAAGATTTAACTGGCGACTTCAGAAACCGGGCTTAAGAGAGTATGTATTAAAGGTCTTCTGTTCCCTCAGAACTTCTGAACTACTTAACATAATTTGACACGTTAGGTATCATTTGAAGCGTATTATTTATGTTAACAACCCATAGGTAACTTTATGTGTAGATTATGATTGCAAAATTTTCCAGCCCAAGAAATCAAGAAAAATTGTGTGTAACATATCGAGACAAACAAAATTTAGTCTTGCTTAAAGGTTACTAAAGGGGTTTCGTTTATAGTGTACAGAACCATAAAAATTGAGTATTACCTCACAGAACTCGTCCGATGAATCGGGAAATTCGGTAACTGTCGGCAAGACGTGCGGGCGATATGCGGGTTGTAATTTAAAACCTGAAAACGCCAATTTTCCCTTTATTCGTTTCTTGAATTCCAAGAATATTGGATGAAGGTTTCCAGATGAATTCAGATGTGCTTTTTCTGTCAGGATGAACTTCTTTGGCGTGTAACAAGTTGTGACTTCACTCTCTTAGTAGTAAAGAATACTACGTGTGACCATTATAATTATTATGCTATAATTTAACCTACCTAAAGGTGTAAAGATATATTAGTATGTAGCTTAATATACAGAATATGTATAAAGCACAGAAACAAAAATATCGATTTATGAATCTTTATCTCTACAACAAGGTAAACAATGCAGCAAATAATAATGTTATTCAATTTGTCTTTAGTTCTTTTCTAAAAATACTGTTAAGAGAAAAGTACTCAGAATACAAAGAACTTGTCTTCATCCCATTAGTCACTCCCTGCAGGGCAAAGATCTCTTACCGTTATTGTGGCGGCTCGAAGCATATACGAAGTGGGTACACGGCGACAGTGTGCTCCGGAATAAATTGTTAAAAATTATAATTCAAAACTATAATAGATTCTGTACCATATTACTTTGTATACTGCTTTATTTTATTTTCTGTGTAATCCCAGTTCTAACTATTTGCCCAAATGTTATAGAAAAATTTTAAGATTAGAATTAACGTGGTTTTTGTTGCTGTTTTAAAATAGCATATTTTCTTGTGTAAATTTTTTTTATCTGCCAATATTAACATGTAAAGCATAACCAAAATTTTCGGTATTTACTTTTGAAACCAGCAAAATTTATCTCCACAGACAACTTGTAAACTCCTAATCAATACGAACTCACTTTGGGAATCACTGATCAATACGAATAATTAAAAAGTAAAGAGGCGTAAAAAAGTCTGCCTCCAATTATTAAAACAACATTTCGATTCCATGATCTCGACCGGAATAGGATAAAATAATAACGAACTCACATGCTGCATTTCATAGCACATGTTGTTATCCCAAGTGGCAATTATGAGGCCGTCATAACGATTCCAGGTACTCTATTTGCCGATAGAATAAATAATTTGAAAGAACTCGATTGAACAATGATACTTGTTTAAATTAGCGCGTGTCTTTTCGAGTGTCTGTTGGAATATTTCTAGGTGTAGTTAGCTACTTTTAGTATGAAGTTCTATACTGAGGTAGTATCGATTATCTATATTGTAAATAGAAATCCTCACTTAAAAAGACCTGTGGTCTGTACTTTTCCCCCATGTGATTTTATTCTTCTGGCGTTCTATTAATTTCTACTATAACTACCTCACTAGTATATGACGGCGAGTACCTACATAAGTATCGAAATCCGAAAGACGAACGAACGTAGAAATAATATTAAATTACGTTATGAATCTTTGTTCCTAATGAAGCTGCTATGAACACACGTATATTTTTTATTTCTAAGCACTAGAAGTGAATGAACCGCAAACGAACCGAGTTCCGGTTACTCATAAATAAATAAGGAGTCTGTTAACATCACGGTCATATCATTTATAAAAGTAATCCAGTTACCCTCAAGAGACCCTTCCTGGGTTGAAGAGCGATCCCTCACTTCCGTTAGCGGCTTGGTGTGAACTCAAGCGGAGGTTTGACCTAGTAAGCACCTATCGAGTTACACGGGTTAATAGTATGCAGACTACAGTGTAATTATCACGTATCTGTTAACGTTACTTGCTGCTAGATAAGATGAGATATAAATGGTAAAGTTTGAGTCAAATATATCTAGGAAATAAATGAGGAAATCTTTAAGTATGTTATCGTAAATTGCCCGCAAATGTGCTGACTAATCATGTAATGTCAATTGGTAAGTGATCACTTCAAAAATCACTGACGCGTTGTCGGTCAAGTCGGAGTAACATTTGTAATTTGCTTACCCACGTATATACTCGTAGCAATTAAACATGTGTTAA
>LGAG01000919.1:203684-213717 GCA_001278395.1 Lerema accius | reverse complement strand
TTTACAATAAACAAGAATTGGATTATACGATCCAAACAGTAGGTACTGTGTAAACAAAGAGCAAAACCTACTGAATCATTAATATTTGTTTGCTCACGAATTGTATAACCCATATAAATCAACAACGTAATTTAAACATAAAAACTCTTTTAATCGAATACGCATAAAAAGTCACTCGAAATCCGTACCAGTTCCAATTTTGTTTCGAGTTCTTGTTCGAGCAACTTTTTGCGTGCCATATCTACATCGAAAGCTCTTGCCGTCGGTTCTATCGAAGCTAATTAATAACACTCCGCCAGCGAATCCCTTTGCAAATTACTGTTCGGCTGAAAACCAGAGTGCGGAGTGCGGAGTATGAACGCTACGCTTTTTTAAACAAGCAAACTTATTTACTTACACATGCCTGATTTCAAACTGGGAAATTCCGAGTTTTGCTCTGCAATAGTGCTGCAGTCTAAGAACTTACTTGTATATTTGATATATTTACTATAAGCCTCAATAGGTACTGAACTATTGGCCCTGAGATTAATTTCGTAAAGTGATGGGAATAGCTCACACGCGAGCCTATATACTTTTATCAAATATTTTAAATATCCAGGTTCCCTTTGATCAAAAATTTCCAATTTTAACTTCGTCGTGCATAAAACTGTCGCTAATATCATACTATACCATGATTATAGTTCTTATTTTAAAATAAATTGTTAAGTAGTTAGGTATTGCGTTTGTTATGTTTTTTATTTGTATTTGTCATGTCCTCAAAACTAAAAGTTTCAGGAACGACTCAGCCTCTACACAATCCACTACATTAACCATCCACACTACTAACATCAAGCCAATTCATCTTTCATGAAAATATGAAAACATCACTTGATTACCAGTCAACATAGCCAGTATCACGTAAATAAGCTGGCCTCGTGAATGTAAACGTAGCTTGATTAAATTTTCTTTAAGTAGCATCAAAACGTAAAAGATAAGGGCCTCATCACATTATGACGGTTTGCGTGTGTCGCGGGTCGGGTCCTTATTGCAAGTTCCACTTTTCCTAATAACACTACACATGTGCACGTAATACGCAGTTTCGCATATTTTCGCGCTAAGTACTCTTCGAGCGCGGTAATTTATGTGCATTAGTTATGAACTTGAAAGAAAGCGGAAATGCTGAACGACCATAAAATGTTCAGCGGTAAATTTAACATTGCCCTCTCCTGTTCGTAATTTCATAGAGTGTACAGTAATGTAGCCGGCAGCGGAACAAGTTAGGTGCGTGAATGATCAAGTGGGGAAAAACGAATAAAACTGTGCGTGAAAAATATTTGTAGGTTTTTAAATATCTTCAAACTCCTCAAGTACCTACGATAAATTAATTTCAATAATATTGTGATATTTTTAATTATTTCTACCACATTTTGCGTATTATTTTTACCGATTTTGTTGCCATCATGTCGTCACAGGAAAAAGGTCCATGGCATGTTTAAAAATAAAATATTAGTGTATTATTGCGATAAGAAATATAGCAGATATTTATTGAAAATATGCATAGGAAACCATTTTGCAAGTACAAATATTTATGAGTTTAATTCCAGTTCGTTTGATTTGCATCGTCGAAGTTGTCAATATCGGTCCTGTATTTCACAGGTATATTTTAAAATGGAATGAATTACTTTGATATTAAGTGTCGTATAAATTACTCGTTTTGTGCTACTAAAGAGAGAATAAGAAATTTACTGAGTTTGAATTATATTCGCCTAATTGTCAGAACTTTAACTAGCTCGTATAAATATAACCGATTTGGAGATTCGATATCAGTTTATAATATTTTTCGCCATATAAAGAAAAGTTACTTGTACCTACTATAATTGGACTTGTCGGCAAGCAGATTCGGAGAAATTCGGCTTTATTATTATACAGGAACTTAATAAATATTTTAAATTCAGGTTCAATTTTAACAGAACGTACGTAATGTATATTTTTAAACAAAACAGCTTACAAAGCAAAAGCGAGATATGATTAAATTCAAAGTTTCTTAGAAATAAGGATACGTATAGTTAAAAGGAATGTAATTTATTTTTAATGCTTTACATATAATATACCATCCAAGCACTCAGCATAATGCACAAGCCGCAGTCCGCATTAATAAGCAGAAAGTGCAGTGCGGTGCGGGAACATTAATAAATTAAATAAATCCATGTAAATCACTGTAGAATGGTTTCGTAGCTAGCAATTAAATTGGATAGATATTCATATTGTGTACTTGTAATATAACATTTAATTTTATGAATGTGAAACACAAGACTGTAATGTTATATCTCGATTGTATTGACGTATGAGTGCATTACGTGATCAATGACTTGCATAGTAATGCACCTATTTACTTGTACAGATTTCTTCTCCTATAGAGATCATTAAATTCTATACGTATATAACGAATTATGTCACTTGTTCAAATTATTTTCAAACCTTTTAGAAAATTAGAAAATAAAACTTTCCCCTATTACCATGCACTTGATACAGGAACTAAGCACTCACACAATACAGATGAAAGGCTTCGTTGAGAGACAGCCTTTGACTTTGACAATTGCCGGCCCAAGACATTGAACGAGTCTATATTTTGATACACTGAGTTATGATTGATTTTCAACCACAGAGGGACGTCTAATCACCACCTAATCAATGTTAACTATTGTAACATACTCGTAGTGTTAGTAAATGTGGACACATTTTTAACTCTATTTTAGGCATTGCGCAGTGCACTGCAATCGTAGGAAGCATACTAACGGAAGTGGTCTCGGGATAACGGTCCGGAACGCGTCCGATTCCGGCCGCTCGTGCGACCGGTTCCGCACTGTTCCGCACGTCCGGCCCACGGCTTTGTTTGATAACTACGAATAATTCAATTCCTCCTGTTGATTTTGTGGCCTACTACTGAGTACGGGCCTTTTCACATTACTAAGGAGGTCTACAACATAATGCACCACGTTGATCCACTGCAAATTGGTGCAAGGTTTGCAACAAAATATCGGTGATATTTATGCCGTTCAAAACCTCCGACATACTTTAATGACTGTCCTATCGATAAAACAACGATCGACGCCGCTACGTGCCCTTTGAAGCATGAAAACGCTCAAGATTTTTTTGCTATTATGCAAGTGGTCACTACACCCGCACATGTGCTATCACTTAAGATCGAAGCAAGTCTTCGAGTAGGTAGTCGTAAAATTTAATTTACTTACAACTTTTATATTTTATGTGGGTAGGCTAAAACTCTTCATAATAAAAATACCTATACATTCATTTTAAAACCTTATTCATTTCCTGTAGTTAAATTTGAAGCTGATGTTGTAAAGCCGAATTTCCCTTGAATTTCATCTGTCACAAAGAATAACCGTGCTTGTGTTAAAATAAACGTACCTACGTTAAGTAATGAAGTAATAACGTAAAAGTCCAGCCTCTATTCTTAAAAATCGAAACACTACAATACAGACCAAAATGAATCACGGGAAATCATTTCGCTCTTTGTGTCATGTCCCTGTCTGTACTTTTTCGTACCCTTAAGTGTATTGCTGCTATACAAAAGATGGTTAAGTGTGATAATATTTGAAGGGTCTCTTTTAAAACACCTCTCCATAGCACTACAGTTATCACCGCTTTTGAATATTGTATATCATTTTGATTGACATGACACCCTTTAGAAAGGTACAATAGGGTAGAACAAAAACGGCTATAATCGTAGCGTGGAACGGAGGGGACAACATTTTAGTTGATTGTCACGACCTTTCCGCGACTCTTTGTTTGAATCGTTCGCTGCAGTTTACACCTCGCCTGTGCCTTCTTTAAGGCCGCATTCTATGAAGTGTTGAGAAGGAATCACAGAAATACCCGTATGTATGAGTGAGAGGAGCGCAAAAAATTTGACAAGGAAATACATCCTGGGTAGGATACAGACTACTAGTGTTGAGGAATCAAAAATAACATATATAGTAAGTTTCTCCTAACTCTTTGTGCAAGGAAGTGCTTTATCAGATAATTATTTTACGCACTGGCTCAATTTTACTGAAATTATCACAATAAAACATGAACTATATCTTCTTTAGCCTGTGGTTCTATAGTAGCTTCTCTTAGTTCAAGGTACAAGTTTGAGATATCTGCGATGAAGTGTGAAAGTGCTTGTAAATCTTTGATCCCGAATTATAAGTGACTCTCAAAATAACCATCGCCTCAATACTTGCAGTATCAACCATCTTGTTATCTTGTAGACTACTTTAAAATTGTATTCCAATGTCGACCTTGTGGAGTGTTAATAAGGTACAATTTAAATCAGAACTTATAAGCGGTTTTCTCGAACTTTGGTTTTACTGTTTTAATTTTTTTTGTTGGCTTTGCAACTAAACATGTTAATTCCGAATTTCGCTTTCCGGACCGTAGGTACCTAGCTGTTTTACCTGGAATAGTCAGATATTTTAATCTTAAATGAATAGTTATTCAAAGTACTATACAATAGATAAAGATTTTTTAAATTCTGTTATACTCAAACCGTGTTTTTAATTCTGTAAGAACGCAATCACGCATGACAATGCGACGCAACGCAACACGCGCTGACATCGTGTAAACGCGTATTTACTTACAGATTTGTGAATCGTTCTTTATGTCAGTAACTTAGCGTCTAGCAAATCCAGAAATAAATATTAAAATAAAAAAAATTGAGTTAAAAATAGTTTTGGTGTTTTAACCCATTTCTGTAGGCTGAATAATTTTGAACAATAAATTTGCTGAAATAAATGTAACTTTTTTCTGTGGAATATTTCTCTATTTAGTCAGTAGATACCATATGTTGCAATCAATTGTTCTGTAGCGTATTCGCCACAGTATTTCCCACCACAATGCAATATTCAGCTATCGATATCGGCTAGTTCGCCGTAAAAGGGAACTATTGTCGCTTCGAAATTTTTACTCCTTCCTTTTACGCTTTTTCCTGCGCGAATTCCCGGATTTTAACGAACCGATTTCAAGATAGAGGGATTTTTATTTTATGAAAGTATAATTCTTGCATTTACATTTTTATTTTCTGTTATCTATACCTACGAGTGTATCAATACGTAGAGATCCAATTTTGATGCTTTTTAAGAAGTGCGAGTTTCAGATTTTGCATACCTACTTAAAGTTTATATCTATTAATAAGTGTAATAAATACATTTTGATGTGGAAAATAAATCAAAATTCACAAAGGCTCAGATTTTCTCAGAATGTTGTTGTCCTACTTACTCCCTAAAACTCTACTAATACAAGTATTACTTAGATAATACCTAGAACCATTACAAATACGACATCACTTAATATCCAATGGTAGTTTTTATGTCCCTTTCTTTTTGTACAGCCTCGTCTCATTCTTGGAAACTGTTCCTCGAATTAATACAACCTCTACAAGACCGGAACTAAATTGGCCAAAAGTTGTAAGGTATAGTTAGCTATTAGGCTAGTACATGATCAGTGGAAAACTGGGTCAAGAATCTGTTCGCCTTGTAGATAACCGCAACCGGAACTTGCTTAACCGCCATTTGCTCAACAGGAAGGATCGACTAACAGGGCTGTCGCAAGGCACAAAGCATATTAACTGGCCTAATAGAAATGGCAATAAGTATTATAACTCATACTAGCAATCACTTTCATTACGGTATTATAGTACCTATAAGTACCCGCATCCGAAACATTGCTATTTATTTATTACAGGCGTATTTTTCCCCTTATTTTAACTTTGACTAATTTTAATAGGTCTTATCTTTGGTTTAATAAGAAAGGTTATTAATAAATACAGAATAAGCAGGAAGTACGAGTATACTCCAATACATTTTTTTAATATAATTTAATTTTGGCATTAGCTAGTTCAAGCGTCTATTTGGCTACATCATGCGTGTATTAAGAAATGTTAATAAATAAGACTGTTCATCGTTATCTTGGTCATGCACTGAATGATGAATGAATAATCCCATGACATCCTCTATCACGACGGTTAAGTATTTTATCCTTTTCTTTTCTCCGAGTTTGTTACAAGATTTAAATGCTTCTATACTTACTTTTAACAGTACATTAGCTTCTGTAGTACTGCTTGTATTTGTATTTATGACCTGGTTTCGTATTGAAGGGACGTGCCAGGGTGTGCCCTCATCGCTAATCATGCCACGTGTCAAGACACGTGCGAAATAACCCTTGCAATTAGCGCGTCCTTAACATCGCTACGTTACATAGTAGTTATAACTAGTTTCTATCGATCGATATTAACGTTATTTTCTTTCCTAGAAAATGTTTCTTTCGCGGAATCGGTCCGAAAATTAGAAAGGTTTCTGTTAATGATGAACAAATATAGCAAACTTTTAGGCGCTTTTTGTACCTGTAAGTAATTGTAGGTAGGACCTTTGTGCTACTGTACAGAACATACATAGGAGAAAGGCCTAACAATGTGGCCGACATTTCCATTATATTATTGTTAAGGTAGCTACTTTAGGCGAGAGGCAGAAAGTAGATTGACTAGCGTTTTAAGTCGTCATTCATTTTCCGCTGCTTCCTCGCGAGTACAAAGGCGGTGAAGAGTAAAATTAGCCTATTGAGGTTTTCCCTTTCAGTTGCAATGTGCGCGAAATTGCGTCGTGTTCAGGCGCTGCGAACGTTCAGCTTATATTCCGAAAGTTTAAACTACTCTATCTACGGTTATTGTACCTGAAGACTCAGATGTTTGGATACAGTTTCTCAAACATTTTAAGTATAAAATATTTTTGAATAGGTACGCTATAGTTTTGGTATAAGATAATAATATTTAATACATATTTTAAAGAGAGACCATAGTAACAGGCAGAATAACACTGATTTGTGTATAATCAAGAAGAATTGTAGACATCATTTTGACGACCCGTATAGTGGTTTCCGTCACCGTATCGCCGTTCAATGGGTTTGATTTCCAGCGAAGCGGAATTTTAAATGAAGAATTTGCATTTATTTTTTCAGTCTGAGTGTGTTCGTGTATTTCTGTGGTCCATGGAACACACGACATAGAAGATACTTCTGTTGATATGAAGCATTTATTGTTATTTATCCTTTAATTTAAAAAAGTACTGTAACATTGAGCACTTTATTTTTTATGGTATTTTAAGTTTAATATGAAATGTTGTACCGTCGTTCATACTTTATTGTTTATATATTTTCAAATTAACAAAATCCACCGCTGTACAATAGCTAGCTAGCACGTGTAACGAAGCCCACCGTATAGCCGAAAAGGCGACAAAGCGTTGTAGAAGGAAGCCATGTGTAAACACGTTGCGCGCAGTACGGATTAATCGATTCAATTGTCCGAGTGATTTGAACACATCGCTTACGGACATACATCGCTTAGTGTGGTAAAACTTTTGTGATATTCGTGAATTGGTGACAAATCTAGGGCATACTTTTAAAGTTGAATATTTTGTGGTACATCCGCCCATCGATAGGGCTTTTTTAGGCCAGTATTATTGTTACAATTAGTGGTTAATCGACTCGAATCTGCTTTGTGACTATCAAACTTTCATATTAATGCGTCTGTACATTGTCGCAAAAAACCAAGAACATGAGTTTTACCTAAATTAGTTAGCACACTGCGCGGGATTCAGAATAATCAGCGAATAAATAGTCATGTCATGTGTACGGAGCGCAAGTTTTGAACTTTTAAACGATAATGGGTGTCATTATGTAAATGACTTGTGCTTTAACTACGTAAATTTCTGTGATGCGGGACGTGCATTGTGCATCGCATGCATTTCTTGTGGAGTTATACGTAAACTTTAAGAGTTAGGTGAAATGGCTTCTTTCTAGCAATGAGACCAACTTTTATATGACCTTTTTGTCCATATATATACGTTTTAACTCTAGGACATTTTAATAAGGCCAATTTTTTAGAGTCTACATTGCACTACACTATGCTATTAAAAAGTAACACAAAATTAAGTAATTACAACTTATAACCCTATTCAGGAGTTAGTTTCTCCTTTCAAAGATTTATATACAGACCTACACTTGGTTTTATTCCTATCACGGGCTTAATTTTTATTCCCTTTAACTTTTCAAAAGGGGCTTACGTACTTTCAGAGAATGGTAGAAAAATAACAGTGAAAATCGAACCATCCGAGCGGATGAAAAGTTTTTGCAATTGTTGATGTGAAAGCTCAAAAATATAAATTTTATTTTTTATGTTTTGAAATAGAATGCAATATCTTCAGTCAAGTTTCATCAATAAATGAATATACGAGCAATGCTTTATCAGAGATGGCTAATGTATCAAAGCGTATCTGAAGTCTCTTCGTCGTAGCTATTCTAGTTATTCCGCTACAAGGCTAGACTCGTAACAGTAAAATTCTTAGAAGACATAGCTTGCGAAGGTAGGCAACTGATTTGACTAAGGAAAGCCTTTATAAACATAGTTCATGGCTTTTTTAAAACGAAAAATATAGAGACAATGAAGTTCCATTCGTCTACCATTATTGTAAATTAGCAGAAGTTACTACTTAAATAGAAATACTTATAGGAACTCTTCAACGGTAAATAAGAAATTGCAAGTCATTTTAATCTCCAATAGATGAGCCATAAATAAGGACCATCAACAAGTCCGATAGAACTGCAGATTATGCCACCTGGTAATTTGTATGCGTTACCTTTTTCTGTATTTGAGCTCTGTGAAACGTGCCCTGATTACTGGAACTATTGAATCGGGTAATTCTAAGCCGAAACTAGTGACGTAAGCACGGAACACCGCTAGTACGATTTTCTGCAAATATAGCTCGCATACATGATCAGACGAACAGAAATAGGTACTGGTTAATGTAGTTAATTACAATAATCGTCTAGATATCGTATCGTATGCTGGTACCTGAAATAGGAGTTTGGAATTCCAAATATCGCGCAATGAAAATTTACTTTAACATTATAATATCGGCTACTCTTAACACATTTTTTATTTAAGTACTTTACGATTTATTACCGGTATATTTTAACACATTAACAATATGCAACCAAGCTATATTTTGTATAACAGGATTTACGAACTCATAAACGAGTAAAACTTAAAACTTTGAATGTAGTACTTCAGGTCCGAGTTGAAATGGTATTTAAGGCGGTAATTACACAGACTTTTACACTTCAGACTGAAACAGCGGCTCTCGGAGCTCGACGCGACAGAAGTACGTAAGATGGAAGTTAGAGCCTAGACGAACTCTTCAAATGAAGATTAACGACTCTTTTTAATAGACTTCGGATGTGTGTGTGTGTGTTTCTTACTTTACTGCAAAGACATGCGTTGGAATCGTGACAATTTTAGGACGTAAAATAATCATTGAAAACATGTTGGCAATAAAGGTGACAACGCTAGGTTTTAGAGGACTGCAATTGACTTCTATGTGGAATGTGGACGATAATGCTTTCATTAATAAACACGTTGTTTCATCATCATCATTAACAATACATCCCATGACTATCCCACTGCTCGGCTCTGGTCTCCGGTTGGAGTTAAATAAGTTGCCTAACGATACTTTGTCAGTTTATTTACACCTAGCTTACTTTCAATGAATTGGTTAAGTTAAATTATTGATTCAAAAAGGTTATTTCTAAAGCTACAGTGCGGTTTGCAAGCGTAATATTAATTACTTTTATAATAATTCAATAACATAGTACAGTAGGTACCAAATCCAATCATGTCTGTTATAATGATACGGGATCACAAATTTTAATGGATACTATTGTATTTGGAGTATAACGTTGAAATTCTCGTTAGCGTTCTATCGCGTTACACATAAATAATATTCAAATAGTTTTGGTTATTTGCGGTTATCAAATAGTACTTCAAATGTATTGTTTTGTATTCACTATGATTATTGGACGTTATTATTTACATAGATACATATCTATGTAACATACGTATGACATGTTAAACCATTATGATATGTTATAAATAATTATTTCACAAATCATTCCTATAGGTTAGCTAGTTTGTAAGTATTTACTTTAATTTGCAACCAAATGT
>LGAG01000919.1:191530-203517 GCA_001278395.1 Lerema accius | reverse complement strand
CAAACTTTCATCCCCTATTTCCCCTACTTAAAGTGGGAATTTCCAAAAATCCGTTCTTAGTGCTCCCCTACACTCTAGAAGGAACCTCTGTGCCAAGTTTCATGCTTCTAGGTCTATCCGTTTAGGCTGTAGCGTGTCTGTCAGTCAATCAACATTTTTATTAAGTATGATGATTTCGCGTCTATTAGCCAGAATTTTAATGTATCGTTATTAACTTCTTGTTTGTTTTTTACGTCTTAAGTTTCCTTTCAGTATTGACCATGAAATATTGTTTAGATATTTCTACTATCAGGGAGTGAGGAGTTAGTTATTAGCCAAGGAGTAAATTAGAAACCTAATTCAAAAACTTAGTTATATCCTGAATGAACAACTACTAAAAAGTAATCTTAAAAACTATCTGAAGCAATCACTTACTTAAATGTCCACTTCTTCAACAAAAAGAATCGTTAGGTAAAGCTTAAAAATGCAGACAAAGACAATGCAATTCAACAAGAAGCAAGGTATCATCACACCATAGTTTATAGCTCAGAACCTCAAACTAAGCCATGCCAACGCATACTGTTCGAGCAAATGGCTCGTGCGAAGAAACGACCATGCACTGTAGTAAAATACGCATAGACTCGTGCCCAAACGCCTATAACCACAAACGGAACAAAATAGGAACTGGGTAATAAATAAAATTCATGTTCTAGAAACCAATTGGTCGTAACTCTTAAGTTTTAGCTTTCAATTATTTCTTTTTTTACTCTTGACAAAGAAAGGGGGCTTTTATTAGTTTGGCGTGATAGTCTCCTTGTGTGTTTGTTTATGGCAGAATCAATTACTCGATTTCGATACGATTTTACTTATTGAAAGCTTATATGATCAACATCTAAACTATCATCTATCTCTCTACTCTCTAAGATTTATCAATATTTATTTGCAACAAGTGGACCCGCCCTCGCTTTGCTTCGGTAAACCTATGTCGAAACGAAAGTAAAAAAGTAGCCTAACTTACTCCTTACTATCTCAGCTAGATTGCATCCATTGCAACATTAATAAAATAACCTTTAATTTAAGGGCGCTAAGATATAATTTTCCTCGTCTCTTTTCTTATTCTTGTTTTGTTAATGCATGTGTTGATTGACTTTTCTAATTAAACAAGTCACGATAGCAATAGGTATTGACTTGTTTACCTCATTGTTGATCCAAATGTCATCTGTAAGATAAAAAAACTGAATAAAAGGACCATGCCTTACATTTTTATTTCTTCAGGAGGAATACGCAATAAGTTTTATAAATAAACTAAGTTGGCGCAAGCTTTCCATTGCAAAGTCACTATCAAATAAAAGAGTGAAAAGTTGTTCCGCAAATTGCTTGAAACACCGCAGACTTATTTGATAAAATTATCTAACTAGTTATTTCTTGCAAAAGAAAACTATTTACTATCTAATAGAAAACTATTTAGTAATAAAAACTATCCCGAAGGACAGAATTCGTTAATTTTTAGGATAAGTTCATGTTTAGATCAACTTAATTTAAAATGTATTATCATTTACTCATTACAGCTCAGTAGGTACATACTCTCCGATCTAAGGGTTAAATGGTATAGTTGACCTTACCACGAATCTAACAAGCAACATATATACGAGTCCAATATTATATTATACAGTTTCAGGTGCACAGGTTTTCTTAGGTTTTTTCTTTCACTGAAATAAGTATCTCATTAAATAAACGTGGATGTAATTGGTTGTCAGCATTCGTTTAGAGATTAGCCCGCGGATATCCCTCTATTTCCGCTGCAAGAATTGTTGGAGCTAAGATCAGAAATATCAGAAATTATTCTTGAGGAAATATCAGAATAAATTATGTTTTATATTTCATGATTGTAGCTATCTATCTACTGTTTAGTATATTTTAATAGCATGATAAATTAAAATTGCAGTAACCGTTACCATTTACAAAACCATACAAATTTGCCTTTTCTACAGTGTTATTTTTTTACCATAATAGGTAAATTAACAAGAAAATAAGTAAGAGATAAAACTCTTTGTCTAGTCTGTTTTATATCTGATATTCAGTTTAATTGTAAATATTAAAAATAAAAAACAAAGTTTCCTCTTAATTCACACAATAACATTGTCCTATTAGAAGTTCACTAGAACTGCAAATACTTTCTCAAGTAAGCAAGATATCTAGTACCCACGTAGAGTAAATTCTTTGAGTCCTATTGAACGAAGAGCACTGCTCCATTTGTCAGCACTCACGCGGCCATTAGCCGGCGGATACCCGCTATCGTTCCGAGACGAGGATTATCCTTGAGCTCCGATTGGAAATCTCTATAAACTAACCTAGAATAGACGTTTTTCTGTAACAATATTTGTACTTTTACCCCGACTGCGTTAAAAGAAGGGTAAAGGTTTTCGAGAGTATGTATTCGTATGTGGGCATGTATGTTTATATGTCGTATATGTATGACCATTTTTTTGGCATGCTCTAGAGCCCTTAACGGCTTGACGGATTTTAGCATTATGGGATGATATTTGATTCGTTTTATATGTGAAAGTGATATACGCTGTATAATTTTTTTAAATAACCCTTACATTTTTAGCAGTTGGATTAAATTTCTATTAATTATTAATGACTAGTTTCGCGTACCATTAAAATGTAATATTACAGGGTCATAAAAGTTATATGTTTTCTAATTTATATAAATCAATAAACATAGTGGAACAGTCTGTTATAGGTAATATCGAACCCTTCATGTGTATACGAAAAACACCTATAACGTGATAGTTTAAATCAATCGCTATAGATCCATCGAGGATGCGGGATTTTCGAGGGATTTTTTCTATGTACGTGCAGGTTCATACAATATCCACTGGACACAACAGTCTGTGGGAATATCCACACGATATTTTACATGGCAGGCTTGCAATTCGGTAGCAGTCTGCATACGGATTTGTATTTGAAGAACCGGAAACTTCGTTTCATCTCGTATTAACAATAGACGAAATGCGCATATAATTTTGATGACCCGTATAGCGCAGTGGTTACCATGCCAGATTGCCAATGTTACCATTGTTAAATGGGTCTTGGGTTTCATTCTCCGCGATCTGGGTGAGTGTTCAATTATGTATTTCTATGGAGTTTATTGTACCTACGGCACGGATTGTTACTATAGGGCTATAAGTGTGTAGCACTTATTTATTTCATTGAATAGGGTAAAAGAAAATGATATGTGAATTATGATTGCTTTTAACAGCACTATCTCGGTCATTAGATGACGAATATTTGAGACATCAATTATAATGAGGTTTCTACAATATGAAATCGAGCTTTTTGATTACGACAATATGAAATAGAATCCTCGTTGATTATACATGAATCCAATGTTGTAATTGTTTTAGACGGATCTTTCTCAGGATAAGCGTGTAAGTGATACCGCAATGAGAGTTGTATAATATAAGGTATATATACGTAACTACTTCACAATTATATAATTCTAGTAAGAAGATACAGAAACAATTGTATTCAGTTCAAGTTAGTAGCTAGCTAAGAAATGAATTCATTTACGCATCCTGGGCAATCTTGTGACGTAAAGTAATAACTTTTTTTAATTTTTCTAGAATATTTTCTTGGAGAAAAAAATACAAACCTATATAGGATTATGCATATCTTTTGTTTACGTAGATTCTTAAGCGAGCGACGCCATTTATGAATTGATATTGCATGGACTTATGGCTGAAAAATATTAAAACAATGAATGGAGGACAATAGCTCGCGTTTTATTTCCTTAAGTAATTGCTGCGGCAAAGGTTAATATAAATTCATAGGTTTGTTTATTTTTTAATGGTTATAGAGATGCTTTTAGCATTTATCTATGCTGTATTGCTTTTCCAAGTATGGAAATTGCATTTGAGTAACAATCTTAATTGTAATAAAGAGACAAAATGTGTGTGTGTTGTTTAAACTGTGCATTTTGGGAACTGATTATTTATTCCTAAAAGGTAACAAAGTAATTTAATCCGTTATTACCACATTTTTTGTCTAAATTACATAGTACATAAAACAAGTTGTCCCATTCTGCTATGTATTACAAAATTCATTAATTCGTTCATTTATGTATCTTCCTAATACTCTATAATACAACAATGAAACATGTTGATATTTATTGTCTTTATTTATTTTATTATCATTCTTTTTACAACCAGTGCGTGTGTCTGTACGAGACATGTGAGGACGAACCAAATCATCATAATTATTCTGTATTCCCTTGCTCCCCGTCTCAGGGGCCCGGAGCGCCATATTTTTCGTAAACTCACCAGGCTTCCCATATGCCGTTATATTAACATAAAACAATCGTATATTGAAATAAAAAACAGATAAGTCTGAACCGATGCTATAGGGTTCCGGTCTGTAAATAAATTTGGGTATACTTTTACAAAGAGTAGCTAAACTATTTTGTAGATGACGCGAAAAATGGTTTTCATAACCTTTCAATGAGGTACGATTTGCATAAGGTTTTTTTTAACATGTTTTCTCTCCAAAGTTCAGAATTACACAACCTAAAAGTTTGTTTTCCGTCACTTAAATTCGTGTATTCTAAAACATTTTCTTTTGTTAAGAAAATAGGATTTATGAAACGAACAAAGATAAGCGCTTTGATTATAATAAATGTATCGTATTTTTCAGAAGGAACCCCAAAAACGGATGGCTTTGCCTTGATCGTAGATAGGTACCGGGTATAAATCTCGTTTGAGCTCACCGGAATGCCTGGCAAGTTACCGAACTACAGTAATGAAGGTTTAATCCGCTAAATTCCAGTATAATCCCCGAGGATCTATTCGACTTGGCGGCGTTATATTACTTCTGGGTATGACTTGTGTAACTATGTCGAAGTCAAGCCAATGTTTACCACAATGAGAATGGCACTGTGCTTTGTAATAAGGTGACATCGCTAGTGATGGACAATGTGTTTGTCATTGAATTGTCGCATTAAAAATATCGTTGTTTTTATCTTGTCAATTCTCGCTTAATTATTCTGTAGGTTCGTCTAGTGTTGATTTCCTTGAGGATTCCCAGGTTCGATTCCAGATGAGATACGTAAAATTTTATTCTTCGGTTACGTAATTATTTTCGTCGTACCTATATTGCTAAAATAATTATTAATGTTGTTGTATATACCAAATGTTGTGTTTACGGAAATTTAGTTTTGAATATACAATTGTATATCACTAATATTCATTGAAATATCTATTGAACAATAATTTTTGGTAAGTTTCGGAATTAGAACGCCAAATTTTGGGAATCTGCAACACCAAGTTTCGCCGCAGTAGGTAAAGTGCCTTATTTGAGATCCCACCTGAATAATTGTACAGCGTCTTAAGCCTCATTTACATCTGCCTATTTGTAACTTAGACTTAACACTATCGTAACTTGTGTAAGTAGGCTTAGGTTAGGGGGTGAATATGTATGATAAAATTATCGTGGCTAATGTTGAGGGTTATTGCTACAAAAGTTGGAATACTTTAAAGGTATCTTGCAAACAGGTATAAGTATAATATTTATGTCCAATCTAATTAAATTCAGCTTTTGATAGGGACAATTATTTTGGACAAGTTTTTATTTTCAATTCATTTTTTTTAGTCTTAAGGTTCTTATTGGATATATCAAATTCAGTACAATTAATTAACTAAGATGCATTGATATTCCCTACAAATCTGTAGACATACGAGTACTTCGCTCTCGCATTTAGATAATTGCGGTATACGTTCAGAAGTTGCACTGGCTTTGTCGCTACGCCGTAGACATGCTACGACGCTACGTCGCTACGCCGCTTTGAAGTGTATAATGACAACACATTGTTCGAATGTTCCACAGGTTATTCCTGATTTGATGGATCTGTTGTTGACGGTCTTTGATATCGATGCAATTTGAATATGGGATTGGATTGGATTGATGTATCGCATTGGTAGGTAAATATTGACTTCGATCTGATTGACGTTTATACTAATTCACCGACATAAGACTTCTATAGGACAACTGTTGCCATGCTAAAGTTAAAGGATCCCAGGTTTGAATCTCCACGAGGTATAAATTTGAATTTAGGTTCTTTTGATTAGTCTTTGTATGTAAGGACTCTGAATCGACACGACGCGCGTTTTACCCCACTTGAAGTACCGGATTCGATTTTAAGTCCGGATGTCCAATTCGCAACAAATGAATGGAACTCAATACAAAAACTTGACTACCGTGGAAACATAACAATAGGGTACCTTTCTAAAAACAATGTAACAGTAATGAACAATACTAACAGTATGCATAACCCATTTAATTATAATCGAAATTGAATTCACAGGATGCTTTTCACGTAATTTGATTCACTTGATTATTGTTTCGTTCTCATTACTTTAATGATGTTATGATTTCGCTTATATTAATTTGTGTCGCCGTAGTCATTGATTTGAGTGGATACGCTTCGTATATTTTTAATTAACAATCGTTAAAATGAACTCACAAATTAATAACATCCATGATTGCAGTTGATGACAGTTTATGTATATACTGCAACCTATACATTTACACCATTATCCCTTTTTGTAATAAACGTGTGTAGTAACTAAATACAAGGTAACTCTGTATAAACGTTAGTCTGTTCATTGTCTTTGATGAAAATGTAAATGTAGAATAGTATCATACTATTAATATAGTTAAGTTTTGGTTGAGATAGCTACAACCTATTAAGGGACAAAAAGTCCCTTCATAATTCATAATTCCACTTCTTTTCTTAATTTTTAGATTAGATTTTCATCAGCTAAATACGTCTTATTTCGTTTCATCAGTAAGTATCTTTAGAATTGTATCTACCAACTGATCAGTTTTTATTTCGTTTTAAATTGGATTGATTTAGATCTGTACATTTTTATTGCGATGGGATTAGAGGGCTCTGCGGTTTTCTGATGCAGAATTTTCGAATATATGTACGCCGGTCGAGTTGCGACTGAAAAAATAAAGTAATAAAATGGCGCATTAATATAAATCTGATTGCAGTTTCAAATACGAGTTAGTCGCAAGTCTTTTAAGTAAATGATGTATTTTATTACTTCTCTGATATGGAGATATGTGTTAATAGAGCAATTAGTTTCATTTTCCAAACTATTGCACACATGAAACCAATGGGCTGGTTTACAGTTTTGCGTGAAAATTGTTTATTTGACCGTAAATTTGTAAATGCAATTATGTAGTTTTTTACATTCTGATGTAGTTTTGGTTGTTGTTTTATGTAGTAATCGTTCATTTTTAAATCACATTGTAGCATGAGATTTTATCTATTGCACTATTACTAGTAAAATGAATGAAATAGTTTCCATTGGTTTTGTATCATAACTGCAATAATTTAATGTCTGTTTAGATCTTCGGTTCAAAATCTGTCACTTAAACACGAGTATCATGTATTTAATGCCTGATAAAGTGAATAGCACTTGCGGCGCGGAATTAAGGCATTGATAAAAGCGAATAGAGAGCCGGTTGCTATTATTAATACGACATGGACCAGCCTAGTATGGACAGGCAAGCGAGTAAATAGAACATGATGTTCCGACCCGTTGGGCACTTCAATCCAACGAGCAAGCAGTGAACTGATTTCCCGCCCATGAATTTTATTATCTCTCTGATAATGGAAAATTTATTGAACTACTTTTTATAGGGTTTTCATTAGCTTCTATATACCTCTATCTCCTTCTAGGATGTCTTTGTTCATTGCTTCTTTCCTATTGGTTGTCTAAGCTGCTTATGGTAGTATTTGAACATTATTATACTTTTAATAAAAAACGAAAAATCTGGTAAATTTCTACTGGCCATAAACTTCTTTAATTTTAAAATAAAAATTTATAAAAAAATAAAGTTTCCTTAATTCAAATATCAACATACTAGATAGCTTGTATGTAAGGGCTTAGTGAAGACTATGTTTATTCAAGCTTTATATTTGTTTACGTATTTATTGGGTCGGTAATAACGTAAAAACGTTTTTTAATCTTATCCTCCTAAAAATTCGAAATCACTTATTTGTTAATGAAACGAACTATCTATAAACCTGCATCTACGTATACTGATTTAAGATAAATGATCTCCATGTTACAACTATAATATGCATTAGTATAAGCAGATTACCGCTCGAGTATCTAGTTCATAAATGTCTATATTCTATACGTACCTAACTGTGCATACTGAGTTCTATTTGAGAGTGTAAATGGAACAATCAGTAATCTGTTCCGACCCACTGACTGCAAATCGATGAGTGGACTCTACCGATTTCCTCCTAACACGGTTCACAACGACTTCGATAGAATCTTGGTAAGTATTCTGTTCTTAGCATTAGTGCAAATTGTCGAATGAACTTTCTCGTTTTCTACCTCGTTTTTACACATTTGAGCTGTATAATGGTTTGAAATTTTCCAAAGAAATTTATTAGAAGAATAATTGTGTCGACACGTAGTTAATGGACGTAGTTATTATAACCAGAGGACCCACTTTGTGGTCGGAATTCGTTCGTAACTTATTGTACTGTACATATACGAATTATGACCGTCAGGACCAATATAGTGAAATACAAAGTCATCTCTTTTATTAGAAAAAGATCCTATTCTTAACGCCATCTAGGTAACATGTATGACAACATCGTTCCAAGGTTTGTTTCTGAGACTGTGTGAGTTTCATTTTGTTTTGTAAGATAAATGTATTTAATACACATAATATGCATAACATGTATCTTTCCATTTGTTTCCATTATTCTTAAAAATGTACCAAAAGTAACACTTCACGTTGGCTTCGACGTCTCAAAATCCAATCTATAGATCTGCCTTAAAGCGAACAGTGCCTGAAATTAAAATTCAAGTACAAATTATTTATTTCGCCTTGGGGACTTAGCTCACTTAACAAATGTCAAATAAACAATAAAAATTACATAATAAAATTTAAAATTGTCTCGATAGACAATACCTATAATATCATCGGCTTAATTGAAAGAGGACCAATTGGTGTACAATACAAATACGTTTGTAAGTAGTAAATTATAATAGGTTATATGAAATAGCGTGTATAGTATTCTTCACACGCGATGCGGAGGCGACCGTGTATAATAATAATTGGGAATCAGATTAAGCCGCCTCGCAATGTTTACGTTCATCAACGGGCGCCAATTCCGTTCTGTTAACAAAGCATTTTTTAAAATAACATCACAATTGTACCGTAGCAACGACGTGCCCAATTGTACGAGTGTTATAAATTGTTTGCTATTTCGTATACGTTTTAACAAAAGGATTCATTATTTTTGTCCTAAAATTTCAAAACTAGATATTTTTTTGACAAAAATGACGTGTCCTTTCAGTGTCTGAAATTGGTACTTGATTGAATTCCGCGAATTCGTGACCTCTAATAGAAGGTCAAAAAACATTCAGGTAAATCTTTGGCCCAAATGTATTCCTGGAACCATTTTGCTTTCCAGAAAAGCTCGCTAGCTTTACAAAGGTTCTAGTAACCTTTGATTTTTTCGCAACTAGAGCTAATGTATTGTACTACGTGGTACAAAAGCTCAGCTAGACGCTAGAATATGAAAGGGTCACGCGCGAAGCGATAATGGAAAACGGATTACTGTGCGAGCTTTCTATGTAAAGCTGACAATCTATGCGACGCTTGCAGCGGAATTTACTAGGACACTAGTCACTGCAATGAAACAATAACATTCAGTATTATGTGCTCAAATAGAACAGCTTAGTGGAAACTCACTATCGGCTGGTTACATACAAAACAGTATTGTCTTCACAACGGTACTTTTAAACGATTAGTTATTACTCTCTTTATTAACTTATCAAATAAGGAAACATATTTATTGAATACGAGCTGTTGCCCGCAGCTTTGCTTGCGGAAATTATATTTTTGCGGTGATATTTACCCCCTTAAGGGTTGATAAAAAAAATCGTTGAATAAGGTTCTTCATCCTTTTCAACCATACAACCAAACACGAATTTGAAAACTGCTAGCTTTAAAATTTGGTTAATTTTCATACAAACTTTCATCCCTAATTTCACCCCCTTATGAGTTAATTTCCTAATTTTTTTTAAATCCGCACTTCTTAGCTTAGTATCAAAAACCTAAATACTAATTTGCAAACTGCTTGCTTGAATTTTTTTTTAATTTTCATACAAACTCTCATCCCCTATTTCCCCCCCTTAAAGTGGGAATTTCCAAAAATCCGTTCTTAGTGCTCCTTTACACTCTAGAAGGAACCTCTGTGCCAAGTTTCATGCTTCCAGGTCTATCCTTTTAGGCTGTAGCGTGTCTGTCAGTCAATCAACATTTTTATTAAGTATGATGGGCGTAAATCGCTAGTAAAAGCGTAGTCGTGACCACGATTAAATCTTCTTTCTAAACTTACAAAAGCCCATCTGTTTGTTCGTTGGCTACTGATACAAAAAGTATTCTAAAAGATTTTTAAAAAAGAATAGGATAATAAAAAGATTTTCTTCAAATAAAAAATGTTTATAAAGATCAAGGGAAAAAAGAGGTTTTGTTAATGAATGAGTGGCAGATTATTTACTCCTTTTTCCGTTCGCCGTTTGGCTTGGCGAAGAAGTTAGCAGTTAGCACCCAGTTCCATTATACATTTGAGATTATTTAATTTAATCCATTTCGTTTTATTTCGAAATTTTTTATAGGCCTTAATTATGAATTCTTTTATACGCTAAGGATAATATTTAAAATTTGTCTTAGAAATTACTTTCTTTTCATTCATTGTGTGCTCAGTGTTGTTTCATCTGTTAGATAAACGAATGAAATTTAAAAAATGATTGCAAAAGAAAAATAATTCCTATTTGCATATCATTATCTCTCTTTAGTACTCTGTTCTTGTTTAAGTTTTTAGGAGAGATGATAAAATACCTAAATGACGTCTTATAATCCCAAACTGTAATGAATGGAGTACCTAATGAATATTGATATTCTAACCAACTACCACCTCCTTCATAGTCTTTTCGAGATTTGGCAAAGATTTTTGTGAACGGCAAAGATTAGTGCCATTACAAGCTCGTCTCCTATTTCAGTTATACAAAAAAGTTATAACTCCTCTATCTAATATGCATTTTATGTAATCAACGCAACTAATAGCATCAACCACAGTTGTTTAATGACGTGAAAATAATCTCTCAAAATTAATTATGCATATGAAAATTCAATCAATGCTACGCAGGATGAAATGATGGATTCTGTCTGTAATCCACATTGGAATTATTCCATTCAATTAATTCTCAAACCGATCTCTGTGAATGCACCTTATTGCAGTACTGTTTGCTACTATACTACGAGTATTACATCAATTCCTATATAGAACATATTGTAGATCGTATTACTATAGTATACTATGTGTATCTATGTTCGAAACCACACTTGCAAGGAATGCATATAATACGATTCTATATCGATGGGTGCTTAATGAACCAACCGCATAACAGGATCAGACGATACTAATCTTAGATATTCTAGTTTAACCGAACTAACTACCTATAGGTTATTGCTTAATACACATAATATAGCAAAGTAGAACTTTAAGAAAAATAATATCAAATACCACTGAACTCAGGTATTGTAATGCAGTGATTGATTTACGAAGAAAGTTTTGATGCATTATTTATATAAAAATTCTGCTTTTTATGAAGAAAATAAAATTATAATTTAAAAAAATTAAACCAATTTCAAAAACAGAAAAATACGAAATAACGGATTAGGGACATAGAATTTATTTTGAGGTCGATGTGGTTTTACTAGGATAACTATATTGCCACCGACCTCAAAAGAAATTCTATGTCCCTAATCCGTTATTTCGTATTTTTCTGTTTTTGAAATTTGTTTAATTTTTTTAAATTATAATTTTATTTCATACTTTTTAGTTTACACTTTAACTAAAAAAAATACTATTTTAAGGCTATTGTGATTAATTATAACATGCTACCTAG
>LGAG01000919.1:173152-187827 GCA_001278395.1 Lerema accius | reverse complement strand
GCATACGTAGCCATTGTTTACACAAATTCTATTGTAACTACAACAAGATATAAGAGATAGTGTTCAAGAAAATTTGTATACGAAATTTTGTTTTTAAGGTATGCAAAAAGTCTGAAAACAAGGATAGAAGGTTAAGACAGAATCAAAAGGTTTAGGTAGAGATTAGTATTTATTTTTTTACATTTTCATAGTCAAATATTTGTTATGGTGCTGTATTCTAAATTATGTAGGTTTATATATACGATGCACTCAAAGTAATACATAACTTTGTAGATGAATGTTTTAAAAAGCGCAAGAACTTTTGCATTTATGCCAAAAATAAAAAAATATTTCATATCTACCTCTTAAAATGCACTAAAAAGTCCAACACTCAGTTCTGCTTCGCATGAATTAAAAAAAGCTGCGAACAAGTCCACTTTTACGACACGTTTGGAGTGATGTACCGCGTCCAAGCATTCATTTGAATATCCTTTATGTTACGCTGAGCTACGGTAAAAAGAACTTTGTCCACCCATTACAAAATAAACCTTATTTAGTTGCATGTAGAATTTTAATTAAATTCTTCGCTGTAAATTACCTTTAATACATTTTAAGTTCTTCGTGATAGACGCGGTATATGGTTAATTAATAAAATGATTTATATTCTATAATGCCACCATTCATTGCCACCCATTGATATCTGTGATAAACCTCGAATATGAGGGAGTGTTAAGAGTTTAGTGGATCCTGTTAGCGATAAATGTTATACGTATAAATTGTATAATGATAAGGATACTAGGTAGGTCTGGCTGGTAACAGTGGTATATATGTATATTTATTTTTAAACATTCAATTGTTTTGGATATGTCAATTAATTATGAGGACTGGAAATTACGACTTAGTGTAGGTTAGCTCTTTACTAAATATTACTAACTAGTCAAATTGAACTAGTATATACTATTGTTGATTAAGATGCAATGGCCTGAGGTTCTTCAGGTCCCTCTTGTATAATTGCAAATCTTGCGTAATTGGCCCTTGATAATGTTCAAAAATAACTATAACCAGTTAGTATTATATAATCGTATATAAGAAGTACTTAAATATTTTTATGTTGAATGGGTCCATTATAAGCACTTTCTTTGAACAGCGTAAAAGCGGGTATTACTTAGAGGAGATATTTACGAGCAATAAATTCTTGAGCTTTCATTTCTTTTACACGCACCTAAAGACTGAACTCATTTATACAATAACTATATACATACTGTGAATTGTAATGTCAATTATCTTAAATTTATCATTTTAAAATTTGCATACATGTAAAAAGCGGAATTTCAAAAAAGTCTTTGTTTAATTAGCACCTGGTCTACATTATTTCTTTAAAAGTCTTTTTAATAAAATTTTTTTGAAATTCCTGTTGGTAGAGAGTTTTCTTCGTCTATAAAAGAACACTGTTTGAAATTCCAAGAATCCAGTGTTCTCAGCTTTTCAGAATAACGCGCTCAATGTAAGATTGTAAGCAAGGTTTAGAGTGCTTTCAGAAGACAGAATGTAAACAAACATCCAAGTTTTATTCTTATTTTATATCAATAGTCGAAACACCGGCCAAGTGCGAGTCGGGCTCGCGCACGAAGGGTTCCGTACTGTCATGTATAAAAGAAAATCACGTTTGTTAAAAAAAAACTTTTATCAAATAAGCCCCCCTTAAAATTTTCATTTTTTTATTTTTTGTAGATATTTGTTGAAATAGCAATATAGCAATAGCATAATTTGTAAAAATTTCAGCTTTCTAGCTAGCGCTGTCTATCAGTCATCTTGCTGACAGACTGACAGACAGACAGCGGAGGCTTAGTAATAGGGTCCCGTTTCTATCTTTTAGATATGAAACCCTAAAATGAGTACACTGTTGCATAGATGAAGGGGAAAATATATAGCCACAGGCTACGCTAATATAATCATCAAAATTACTAACGGGTAATTATGTACTAGAATTATGTAGTCTATGGCTGTATTTAATTAAGGTAAAGGTTTACGGGTAAACGGCATTTGACAAAAGACTAATTCCATACACGATAACATTTTTTTATATTTTTAAGATAGCAAACGAGCTGACAGTGCCACCAACACCGCCCATGGACATCGTAACAAGCTTCGAGTGGGACTAAGGCGGGTCTTTTACTTCACCGCAGCGTTCGTTTAAATATCGTTAATGAAACCGGCTTTCAGTAATGTTAATTAAAAAAAAAATCTGTATAAAATTATATAATACTAATCCTAGTCCTAGTATTCCACTCGTACAAAGGATACTGCTCTATTCGTACTTACTTAATTCATCTTGTATGTGATTTGCACGTCCGCTTTGCCGATAAAAGCCTCTTTGAGCGAACGCCGGTGGTTCTCGCATTTGCGGTGCTCCGGAATAAGATTTTCAGTACTACGCTGAAGTAAAATGAGTGAAATTGTGTAGGAACAGTAGGTACTCGTACTTTTGTAGACAGTTGAAAAGAAAACTGTTTATGTAGTAGGTATTGTGCGATGCCTTTGGGTAAAGTGATACTTGTTATAATAAGATTTATTCCTTCATGACGCGACTGTTAGATTTTTGATCTCAGTTTTTTTTTGTAAATAGCAATAGGTCTGAACTTAAGGTACTAAAATGAACTTCTAGACCTTCTTGTACCTCCCTCAATTGTTGCAAATCTTCAACGGTTGCACGTATAGTAGCAACATTATCTGCATCTTTTTGTAGATTTTTTGATTAAATAAAAAGTTACACTCTGCAAAAGGAACGTAACGGACTGAAACCATACCAAAACGTAAAAGAAACATCTGTTACAAAGACTCAGCCGTAAAAATATCACATCTGAACCTCATTTATAAACGATGTTACGTCGTCCGAGCTACTTAACACTATCTATTTTCCGTCGGATTTTGCGTCCGTGGGGCGATAAAAGCCTCTTTGTGTCCTGCCGTAGCGCTCGGGGATAACTCTTTCAACGCTACACTATGGGCATTATAGGGAAATAGCCATGCTTTTAGGCTTAGAATTTCTAAAGAGGTCTCGAGGTCTATATTTGCTTCTTGTCTAGTGTACTATTCTGACAGGTGCGAGTAAATGGTATTTGAAACAATGAAGTATTGAAGAATAATGTTAAGGCACCTATTGAATCTTATTAATGTTATTATGTAAATACTTAAGTGTTGCTTCAGTAGATTTGTCACCCTAGTACACACTGGTAATAGTTTATTAAAATAAACGAAATTTATTTAATAAGAATAGAAATCTAGATAAAGTATTTTCAAGGCATTACATTTGAACTCGTAAAGGCTCATCACAAACTATATGGCACTAAAATTTCATGAGCTATAACGTAACTATACGAACTTTGAGTCATCAAAGAGCGGCTTCTATCTCTCATAGTCCAATAGCTTATGTCGCTCGTAACTCAAAGGCTTGCATCGCTCACGATCTGACATTTGTCAGTCGTAAGTGATCGGACGAGTTTAGAAAATCGTTTTCGGTATGTTGGATGACAAGTTGTTGCAAATTCGTATGCTTTCGACCCTAATTTATATCAAAATGACAATGTTTTAGCAAGGTCTAAAACCTTTGCTAAGTGACATAAAAAGTATCCTTATTTTCTATTTAAAATAACCTACTATTCGATAACAATTTCATCTGTTGATATAAACGATAGCGACCCAAATATTGAACGCACTAAATGAAAGTATAATAAATCTCTTTTTGAACTCTAACAGCTAAGCTACTTCGGACCCTATTACAGCTTGACACAGTACGTAATATAGACTACATGTTACATCACAAGTAATATTAGCAATTACTCAACGGTACATTTGTAACGAGATGACCCCTTTCTGAATAGTACAGGTGTACCGGTAACAAACCGCGCTATTAACCCTAATGTGCGCGGGACTCGTGACAAACGAGCCACGCGACACGGAACGGCTTTTAGTCGCTACCTCGTCTTACGTGACGGTAGTGTGTCGAGTGGGATGTAGAAGTAGGGATTTTTCAGGTGTTCCATGGGACATTTTCTTAGCAGTTTGTTTGGGTTTTGTTATGGTTTTATTATTATTTTAAATTAGGAATGTTTTCGTTATGATTGCTTTACATTATAGTCAGAAAATAAAATAGTTTGTGATGATAGATTTTGCCAGCTATCTAGTATATCTGGTATAATACTACATAAATGCATTACAATTTTTTTTATTGGCAAGAAGGAAATAAATAGTTACTACAGCATAAAGCAGCAGTATACCTTTAGACTTTTTTTTTACTTAGTCATATCCTTATAAAGAATTAAGTACTGCAGTAAATAGTTATTTGAAATAAAACTTACAAAAGAGAGTGTGTGCTGCAAATATTTTAAAAATATATATGTAATGCTGGTCGATGACAAGTGGACCAGACTACACGGAATAGCTCTTAGCCGCGGATATCCGTTGGGAATTAAAGGGTTAAGTATTTCTAAAAATATTTTTCTTTCGATTGTTGTCATTATTTTAATTCTACTACGTTACTTTTGTTTGTTTATTAATGCAGTAATACTCAGTTGATATACTATGTTTTTTTAATTATATTATTAAAAAAATATATTTTATATCATTATCATAATTATGGTTGCTTATATAAATAAAATATTATGGATAAACCAAAAACTAAATGCGGAGCATATATTTAGCGTGTGGAAATTTAAAATGTCTACTTTTTGAATGAGGAAAGACCGAAAAAAGTAGTTACTAAAATATTTAAGTAAAGCTCATCCACGCGTTTGAAATGAAAAAAAATTAAGTACTTTTTATTCAAGAGTACATTGCACGAGTATCTTTCGACTGAAAAGCCTTTTAAATTGTTTCCACAATTCCCTAGTTACATGGCTAGTAGCTAGGTGCATATATTTCGGGTCGAACGTGAACTAAAACATTTGGGGTTGGATCTTAGGCGGCTTGCCAACATGTACCTTGTTGAGAAGGTTGTAAATAAGAGTCGAAATTTGCCTACAGATCCAGCCGATGTATGGTGTTTCTGGTATGGTGTATGTGCTAGCCAAGCCTTTGAGATTTAGGCAGGAAGAGCCTTATACTCTAAAAATAATCTAGAAGTCCTTGGATAACCCTGAAGAAACTGTGGACGATGCTATTAGTGTGAAAGGTTTTCAATATTGTCAACGTTTAATAACCTTATATAAAGTATGTACCATATTTTACTGTGTAATAGAAGACCGGAATTAAGTTGTTCTGTTATATATTTCATCTGTTATAGTTGATTGATCCCTTAGTTTCTCGCATAAAGTGTTCTCGATCTTTTCAGGTGGGTTCCAAAATTAGATCTAGTTTATGATTTCCAATAAAAAAAACTAAAAATAGCCATACCTAACTGCTCGTAAATTCCTACATTTAATCTAAGTGTGATACTCAACTCAGACGGCGGCCTGCCTAGTACACAAGTGTTGTTTTTGTAAGCGTTTTGTCCTTTTGTTTTTGTCGTGCGATGAGGACAAAACACTGCGAGCTGCTATACAGTACAGCGGAACAACGGACTGCGAGCGATCGTTGTCAAGCAATCTGAGCCCCCACTGTTCTCAGCAAGACAAGTGAACATTGAACTGCGAGAATCCGCTTGAATGGTGCACAATTCACAAAAAACAAAGCAGATGTCACTCTTGTATCTTGCTTATTGCTTTTCTCGTGTTTATTGTGAAAAGGAAATAAGGGATTGTTGGCGTGGTTTATTTTTTACAAGTAATCCCAATCTTAGGGAATCAAAAAAAAATTGGTAAGATATTAAATAGTTGAAAGAGTTAACAAGTTCTATCATCTGTAGAGTCTGTATCACAATATTTTTTGTAATGTTTTGAAGAGTAGACATTGAGTTATTTCAAAAATACGCGTTTGAATATTTCAATTAAACGACACAAAAAAGTTATAGGTTACCTTCTAACCAACCATTTTTGAAGATTCCCAAGTACACTGAATATTTACCATCTATTATTCTGTTCGTATAATAAGAAGGTAAGTACACCATTTACCAGTAATCCGTATCTACTGAATTATGCATGATCAGCCAAGAACATCACTCGGTGAGGATTATTACGTCTATAGCCATCTATCTCTCAATGTCACGCGCGATTAGCTGTAATCACCTATGACTATTACGCAATTATAAATGTTAATTATAACATGCAGTAATGGGTTGCTGTAAATTAATTAATATATTACTCGCACTCGCATATTACAATTATAGATTACTAATGACCTGCCCTTGCTTCGCTTCGGTTAACCTTTTACTTACTATCCCGTGGAAACAAATTGTTTCGTGAAAAAAAATCTACCCCGAAATCATTAGCTTTATATAATACGAGTAGTAGATGTTTTGGTAAAGTTATCAGGGGTTGTGTACCCAAAACTTGTGACTGAATTTCTCAGCTAAAATCACAATAGCACCTATCAGGTTTAGATAGGGCGTGAAACGACTACACAACTCGTTGAGTTGTCAACCCTATAAACAGATTACCATCACGTCTCGCCCAGGAGTCGGTTGCCGGCGAAAGGCCTGCACCGGAAATGAGGGTTGTCTGAGGGCGCCGCCATTTCCCCTTCGGCCGGTCCGGAAACGCGCAGTCGCTAAACGGCTCTGTTCACACAGTGCTGCCATCTGCTCAAACGCAAGCTTCGCGCCTTAAGTTCACGCCTCTATTGTCAACTTGGTTTTGTGTTCCTGAATGTACTGTACTGCGTTCATCACTTATTTGAATGTACCGTGTCAATGAACTTTTATGTGGATTACGGAGTTATCATTATAGCAAGAGTATTTAATTTTGTACAAATGTAATACAAATGTGTTCTTATTTTTGGAAGGTGTCTATATATTTTTCTGTAGGTTCGTGTCTTTGCCACTGAATTTCCAAGTACGTTTAATATAGTCCTGAAATACTTAGATTTGTAAATTAACTCGACAGGGGGCGGTGTTCAAGATTTGCTAAAAATTTTACTGTCATCATACAGAAATATACTTAATAATAAAATCAAGGTATAGTAATAGTCCCTAATCGTTTTATATTCTCTTCGAATAGTTAAACTAAATACCAACCTCGATGAGGCCTACCATTACCGATACAAGGTATTATCTAATCGCCGTAAGCGTTCTGGAGCTTAATGTACCCTTTATAACAATACTAGCGAAGCTGTATCTATTAAACTCGCTTTGATATTGCATTGTTTGTTTTGCCACAACGTTCTTAGAGAATGTGAAAAGATTTTTTTTTTCATTCTTAATTTTTTAATCCAATTTACATAAATAATCTACCAAACTGTATGACAGTTTGTTGGCCATCGTTCTCACGGATCTTTTTACAAATATATTACGAATATTTTTGATACATTACTATACCATTTGAGCTACATCCATTAACTAAACACTAGAGAAGCAAAAAATCATTAGGATGCTTCAAAAATCATGTTGCACTTTTTAAACCACTAGCTGGATGGAGTTGCCTACCCGTACAAAACTTTACATAATTAACATCTACATTTTACATAACAAATCTAAATACATAATTATCTAAATGTATTTCTAGATGCTTTTGCAATATTATTGTAACCTTATTACTTTACGATATATTAAAAGGCAGTTCTCACGGTCTGTGATTTTGCGGAATACGATTGGGCTTGCATGGCATCAAAGCTCTATTCCCACGATGCGTGTTTGTCTGTGTCGACCTCAAGATTCTGGGCAAAGCCTAGTATTTATGTCTATTTATTATGTCTTAAAAAACTTTTTCACTAATACACGTGTTATGTGCCTATTTCAATGGTAATTCGCTAAAACAAGTGTAGTAGGTGCATAACAAATTAATATGTAACTTAAAGTTTGATTGCGAATGCAATAACAATGAAGTTGGGCTGAATAGATGACGGCATAAAAGGTACAGATTGTATTTACCTACCTATTTAAAACGAAGCTTCTTAGTAAGAGCAACCTCAAGTTCTAATCTTGACGTACGTTACTACGTAACTAGTACGTTATTAAGCTCTACAACTTGGTAGACAGGTAATTGCCATTTCGTATGCGAGGCACTCGTGACATTTAATTGCTACTCATTGTTGCAGTACCTACTTGAACAATTGTCGCTTTGCTAGCGAATCTCTGTTGGATTATAATTTGCTGCTTGTAATACCATATCGTGGCAATTTTATTATAGCTGCATCTTTACTCTTCTTTATGTATATTGTTTATAAGTTAATGACCTATATGTAGGAGTTAAATAATAGCATAAAGATTTGAATTAGGTACTAACACAGTGGCCACAAAGCCAATCGTGACATATTTTCTAACCAAGAATCTTAGTTAGCGATGAAAAGGCTTTATTTTTCTTAGTAAGTAAATATATCATTGTCTACTTATTATCTATCATCAAGCGTGAACTAGTGAACAGATTAGGTAGAAACTTGCCATATTTTACCAACACTGGGAAAGTTCCGACAAGTCAAGGGAACAACAAGTTTCGTGGTAGTCACTTCCATTTTCGCCCCAGTGGCTTTTGTAACCTGAATGGCGGAGAACAATGGAGAACAGCCATTTCAGCATGAATGGTGAATCTTTTTGAAAATACTGAACATTGACACAATTGTCTTTGGTACGTGAGGATACAGAAGTGACGTTTTAACTCTATGAATTTTAATAAAATACAAAGTTCTTAACGATATATGTTTTGTAATTAAAAAATGTGACTAACGGAAGTTCAGGAGTATTAAATCTTTTATGACTACAAATATATATTTCTTTTATTTTTCTATTTGACTCTACTGTATACAGTATCATTGTGCAATAACTAATAACATGTAAACTTATAGGTACATTAGATAAGACCACCATAAGATACAAGACCTAAAGTCATTATAGTATTTTGACAGCGCGTCAAACAACTACAAATAGAAAAGCAAAGCTACTCGTTACATTGTTACATTACAGTCGCGCTCTCGATGTGAAATGATTTTACCGCAGACATTATAAAGTTAGGAGGGAACGAAACAATACATCGATGCTCAGATTTGATCGTCACTTCAAGTTATAACCGGTTGAATTGGAAAATGAATGGAACCGATAACGGCCATCTTTGTTTCTTTGTCTTTACAACTAAATAATTGATGTGCCTGTTTGTAATATTATAAAATAGCCGCTTTTTAGTAAATGCATATCTACTTATGTATTTACGCCACAAATACCAAAAAAATATATTTTTTTATTTTTGACTGCCTTGCCGTCTGTCTGTCTGTCTGTTTGATCTGGCTAATCTCTGAATCTGTTGAACCGATTTTGACGGGACTTTCATTGGCGGATTCTTTGGCTTTAGGTATAGGTTTACCGAAGCGAAGCGAGGGCGGGTCCATTAGTTTACTATAATATATATCTGATTAATTATAAAATAAGTACAAGGATTTTCTGAAGCTCGTTTTCAGTTTTTCTTGTAAAACAAAAATTATTCAGCACAAAATATACATTTGAAAATCGAATAATTTTTGTTTTTACGATTCGTTTGCTGGTAAAATAACAACGTCAACGAAATGTAGGAATGCGTGCGTTTCCTCGTCGTCTCTGCTTATTATTATTATAAGCCATCCTTGTCACCGTGACTTATTATTGTAAGTCGTAAGTCGAAGATACTTACGTCGCTACGACCGCAGCTGTTTACCCAGTCAAGAATAACGATACTGAAATTTCCAAGAAACTTTATCATAAAATCCTGCACTTTGTGCGGAAAGTGAGGAAACTGACGATTTAACAAACTTTTCCCGAAGTTGGAGTATTTTAGTACTAGACTTTCAAACGATGTCGTACTTCGGCTTTTTAATAATGAAAGTTGTATTAGAAAACATTATTTTACTTTATAATCTTTCAGCTTCACATTTTTGCTGTTCTTGGAATTTAAATAAGGAATTTTAAAGTTTTGTTTTTTGTTACGGAGCGAAAAAATTATAGGATATCTAACGATACTTTTTGTATAAAACAATATTCAATACACCTAACTGCTACAGTAAATAGTTACTTATAAATGCTACATCCATATCAGAAATGAAAAATCGATTCGACAAAATAGTTATTATTGATATTTTGAAACAAAACTATTTGAACCGAATAGGATTTAGTTTTCATAAAATTCGTATTGAAATGTGTATACGTCAAAGGTTTCCGATCCACTGCATTCTATTAATATTTTTTATAAAAGCTGATAGGGACCCTGAGAAACAATACTTTAGTGCGCACTGCGACTCCATTTAATATCATTCACCATTCCCGGCGCTCGCGGGTTAATGACAATTTGTTGCCGCCATTTCGTTTCATATTTAGCAACTCAGAACTAACATTCCGTAGATATGTTGAGCGTAGAGTGCCATTTGCTAAATTAGCGATATTTTATATGATCTATATTCTAAACTATAATAATAATAATTCTTTATTTCGATCAACTAAAGTACTAAACTATCATAATTAAAACATTAAATTATGATAAAAAAATAAAAAGTTTCAAAAACTAAAAATTAAATTGAAAAAAAAAATTGTATTATTCAATGAAATTAAAACTTTTATAACAACTTATTGAAATTCGTTGCTAAAAATGTATACCAATACATAAATGAAAAAATAACCTAAATGAAAAAATACTTACATAAATAATAATAATAAAAAAAATACCTATCATCATAAAGTGATTTTAAAACATTGCTGTGTACCTAACTTGAAAATTCTATAACAAAACTTTCCAACAAGTGTTACTACATTTTCGCTACAAAGTTAAACATTGCCACCTTAGTAATAATGTAACTGAATACACGGAAAAGTTTTTCTACAAAAAGTAACTGAGATGTGATTGCACCCCTAAAATTATCACTTGGCGCATTTTTTTCAGTAAACGCAATAATAACATATCTGGTGACGTAGAAGATCAGTTCAAAGTAGTAAGAACTGTCTGCCATTTTTTTTTATAGAAACATTTAATTGGAGTACCCATATCAAATTATTATGAATGCCGTCGGTATTTCTACTCATTGTCTACTCTATATTCCGAACCATAGTTATTCATTTAAAATGAATTCGAAGGAGTTTTCAGTCAACTTTCTCAATTTATTAACATCGAGACAAATGGAAATTGCTTTGATTTATAATTAAAGTACATATTAGATTAACCTCATAATGAAGCTTAGGTACTTATAGAATATGAAACTGCCACAAGGAAAGCATATCAATAGTAGTAAGCTTAACTTCAAAGTACAGCGTGGTCTATGGTTATCATAAAATCATTAATTGTTAAGAAGAACTCATTATATGCAGCGTTAGTTGACTTGGACTTCAGTTGTATTAATCCAATATTGTCTTTTGTTATTATGTTCTTAATTCAAGTTTTGTTTATTATAAAGTAACATTTTAAACATGCAATACAGACTATAACGAAGAGTAAAAAGATATAAAAACAATATGCGGAAAATAATTGTAATCGTCTGTTCGGGCAGACTGTTCAAGAAGAAATTCAAAACTCTTATGTAAGAAACAAGTACTACGAGTATAAACAGTAAGTCTTTCCGTGAATATCATATATGAATGCATTATCAAGTTTCCACTTTCCACTTTCATAAACATTGCCAGTTTTTCAAAGGATGCTTTGAAATTCTTACTACCGTAGACGAAGAAATGAAATTCATTTACAGTACGCCTGTAAGAGAGATACTCTAAAATATATTTTAAATATTTTGTAATTAAAGGAACAATATAAAACTCAATGATGAGAAGGAATGTAAGATAATATGGTATTGTAATTTTTACACTTAATAAGAACTCATAATTATTTGGGTTTGTTTAGAAATGCAGTGTTTCATTATGCAACAGTAAACGTAACGCGATTTCAGTGAAAAATTTCACTAGGAAATCCAACGAAAACATGCCATTATCATTATGCCAGCAATGCATTAAGCTAATGAGAGACCCACATTTTTCACCGACGAAAGGCAAATCTCAGGCCTTCAATAGATTAAATAGCTGATGGATAATCCCGATGAAGACATTATCTATCTTATTACTCTGAAAGGATGGGCGGCCCCGTAATTGGTTTTGCCGATAAATCAATCGGAGAATTCTCGCTATGTCAAAATGCCTTCGCGTCTAAGTTATTTCGGAGATATTTTGTGATCCGTTGATATTCGTTACAATTTTGTAATGCCGAATCAAAGACTATAGTACAACTTGTAGTATTCGTCTAGTTTTTAGTAATTATGAATATTGATAAAAAGCTCGAGTGTAATTTATATTTGTCAATTTCTTCGGTTCGCTCTACAGCCTGGACGGCTTGAGGGATTTCATCAAATGAACAATTTTTCATTACCTAGTAAATTAGGTACGTGGATTGAAGCAATTTTTTTTCAGGTGCCGAAATCGGTCAATGACATTTGTCATGCTGAAAATACTCGTATCTATGGGTGGCGGAAACCCTTAACAAGGGGTAGCGTTGTTTACAGATATTAACATAAATCCTTTGTAGTCGTAGAAAGTACAGGACTGACGTTAATAATTTATAACCCGGATAATCTTTCGTAGGTAGGCTAATGAATGCGCCGAGATGCTGTCAACGAATCATCGTACACTATACAGGTGGATAAATATAAATTCAAGATAAGCGTACAACTTACGTGTAACATAAACTTCGTCGCATGTATAGGTTCCTTAGAAAGCTTGACAAATGTGTCTTGTAGAAGGATTTCTTTAATTATTTAAATAGTTTTTTTTTATACTCTGCGATATTTTTAAGAGGCAAATCTACGTAGTAATTGAAAGTGATGTTAGACATGAAACAGAGAAACCTATTTTTCATACTTTTAAGTTAAGGTTTGACACATTAACACATTGTGTAAATATCCGCAACCAAATTACTACTGTAACCGGGCTTCCCCATTATTGCAGCGATTATCGGACTTGCTGCTTTTCAGGTACAAATAGCTGCGATTGTGGTAATGGATTGCACGTTCTTATTAAGGACGTAATGTGTGGATTCGTCATTGAATGATAACTAAGTGTGCTAATAAATCGTTGTCTTACTTTACTTATAACGGAGCTTTATCATAATATACGAATACTAAAAAAGTACTTAATCTACCTAGTTTAGTCGTGACCCCAAACTATGCAATGTGAACTATATTTGCATTATAAATAAAAATCTTTTTAATTCGCACAAAATAAACATTTTTCTTAAAACTATTCAAGATTGTACCAAGAAATATAGTTTATTTGCCAACGGACACCTCATAAGATTTTCTCGCCAAATTGTATCTGGCACCGCTAAGTGTTACGTTAAACTGCAACTCTTTGAATGTTACTGCGAAATGTGAACATTAAGCTATAAAATCTAGTCTGGTATACCTAATTGAGCCTCCCCGTAACTGTTATTATCATCTGAGGGTGAAACTCTGGGAGGGTGAAATTCTCCCAGTGTGCTCGACTCCTGCTACCAACATCAGATCAGTCCGCGCGCGGCCTTCGCAGATAATACTCGTGTCGAATACTCCCTTATTTGAGAGGGAAAACTTTTGCTCGATCGAGAAAATGACTCTTTCTTAATTTGAATATTCAATGACAGGATGTAATGGAACTATGCAGTGATGGACGAAAAATGTGAAATAGTTGACTGTCAGAGGTGAAAATGGTTTTTGAATTTTTGAGCACTGAACGATTTGGCGGGAACTGACTGCGAAGGGATGAAAGGTTTGTTTATTACGTTTCTTTTAGGATTTAGGTAGATCTAAATTGATTTATTTACTTTTATTTATTTATGGATACAAAAAAAAATAAGCAGCAGTATTCTAGATCAGTTAGGCAACTTTCGGCTAGCATTTCTAGTTTCCATGTACACACCACAAACAAATTATGTAATTCTGTGTTGTCTTTGTTACTTTATTAACCGTAAAGTGATACACGTTTATAAAAATATTTACTTAAATTTTTCAACCTGTACAGCGACGCATCGGTGATTCTTTGACGTTGCTAGATATCAGATATAACTTTAAAATATAATAAAATGTATTACCAAATTATTTAAGAATGTTTACCAACAGATTTTTATAGCCTTTTATAATTTATTGAATATTTTACCTACTTTAATTAACATTTACGGAAAATGTGCATAAAATGTACACTATAACGTAAGAAAGTCACTAATAAAGTCAAAGTAATTGGAGATTTCCGATTCACTTCACTTTATTGCATGCTTCAGAAAAATCATTTCTATGCGAGGAATATTTCCATAAAGGAGAAGTTAAGTGTCATCCTTCATCGTGATAAGTGTGAAATAAAATTATTTTGATTTTTTGAAGAAAAAATATTCGAAACCGATATTGTATTTTATGATATCATAGATATCTATTAGATAAAGGCTTGTAGCTCTGAATGTTAAATTTAATATTTGTGCTTGATATTATTATTCATAACACACATTTGCCAACTGTGTGTAACTATTATAATTTTACCTGACCTGACAGACGTTGTTCTTCCTCATATTTTGTCTTATACTTAGTTTTCCACATCAGGTACTCCGGATCGTTAATTTGCACTTATCTTTAGTAAATGCTCATAATATCGGACAACTTTTGCTATGGCAATGTTTCAATAACTCTAATAGTTTGACTGGTCCCTTGAA
>LGAG01000919.1:136912-170274 GCA_001278395.1 Lerema accius | reverse complement strand
AGACGACATTAATTAGGTTTGGGTATAAACTAGCACTATCGAAACAAAAAATAGAATGAAAAGCACACTTCTTTTTAAATTATCGGAAAATAACTTACGAGTACAATTTGTCAGAGTATGCAAAACTCAAGATACAAAGTAAAAAAAAAAGTTTTGAATTAGGAACACATCTAAATGTAAATATGTTGGATGGCATAGTGTTCAGTACACTGGCCACAAAGGCGACCTACAATAACGCGTTTTAGATTCATGAACAAAATTTTCAAATTAACATTTTGATACTTTATAATGAATAAATTAACTTGCGCTCTTGGGACGATGTAACATAGAAGCCGCGCTAATTATTATGTGACGATATTTTGTACTGAAACTTGACGTGATTAAGGCGACATTCCTGTCATATCATGCTTATATTAAAAGAAAATTAAGGTCAAGAATACGTAAACCTCCCACCGTCACCAACCTTATGAAAGAACGCATCGTGCGGAAATATTCGTTTCGATTGTAATAAGTGTCGACAATTAATTTATTATTTCAAACTAAAACATGTTTTTTTTAGAACAATACCCCAAGTTCATAGGGTTCAAGAATAACTAGAATTATGTAACTTGTCCTAAATTGACGGAAATTGCGTTTTTGTTTTCTCTCTAAAACATAATCGATTTTCTGCCGTCAAAAGATGCACAGCAAAATAAAACACTAAACTCATTCTTTGTTTCAGGACTCAGGCTGCGATGGCTCTTCCTCCTTCTAGCAGTGCGCCTAGCAACTAGTTCCTCTGACAAGCGACCCCATTTTGTGGTGGAGCCACCAGCGCGGGTGCTGTGGCCGGCCACGCGGGGTGCCTACGCCACATGCCGCGCTACTGGACATCCCACTCCTGACGTTCACTGGGTCACTGCTGAGGGCCAGGTCATCACTACCATACCAGGGTTAAGGTTAGTAAATTACAAAAACGCATGGAAATGAACAGCTCTGCAATCGATTCCACTCAGGTTATACGAAATAATTTGTACCTAAGTACCTAATTAAAATAAAAATGATTTATGTTATTCCTTTTTTTACAAAGATGTGCGGGGAAGTTTTTTTCTCCTTTCATCTCCTCCATATTAAAGCATCTTTAAGAAACGGGAGTAGATTCAAAAATAAATTACGTGCCTAAATGTATCATTGATACACACATGACTATATAATTTTTAATTTTGATTTTTTTATTTTTTGTTGAAGCTTGATTTTGGATGGCACTTCCCGTTTTTTTTTGTTATTCTATGAATACTGATTAGCAAACTAGAAGTAGCATGGGAAGTTAGATAAACAAAGGAAGTAGACGCTCTGGTGTATTTTAAATGTCTGTAAATTTAAAAAAATATATGAAACTTATGTATGAGATCGCTGTGTATGAGTCATTCATTTATTATATTAAATGACTTCTTGCATCACGAGTCAGTGAGAATAACAATAGAAAACTTTTGCGGTTAATATTTCACGACAAAGATTGGATGAGGATAAACCCGCCTCGGATGAAACTCGAATACAAACTTCACCACCTAATTATCGCGATTTTCAAGAGACTTCTATAAACTTGCAGGTAAATTCTAAGAAGCTAATTAACGAACTTTGTAAATTTTGTTATAATTCATTCGTTATAAAGTTATTGAAGAAAATTAGTAAGTAAACAGTAATATAACCCTTATGTAGAAAATAAAAAATAAATAGATTTGTATGTTTTTCGTGTCAAACTATTATTCTTGTCACAGAAGAATGCAACAGTTTTCTTCTATTTGTGAGCTTAATAAATCAGTCTCGCGACAGAAAATGTTATACTTCGCTCTAATTTCAATTGTTGTGCTAGTTTTGGAATAATGAAAACTTAGCTCTTTTATTACTCCCGTCAAATTGCTTTTTATTCTTATTTTGTTCCTGATAAGTATTTAAACCTTTAATTCTTTTCACTGATATTGTTGGATATTGAAAAAGATAAATGTTATTTTTATAGTATTGTACAGCAATTATTGTTTCTCTTAAAAACTCGAGACGTTTATCTAGACAGTCAACTTAAATTAAAACGCGAAAGTATATAAAATATTGTTTTAATTACTTAGTAAAACATATACGTGAAACATTACCGAAGTTGTGAAGTGAAAACTGAATGGATCGATCTTCAAATTAGTTCGAGCCGAGTTGGTAACTTGCAAAAGTCGACGACGGCTCCATTAAATAAACTACTCGAACTTCAACTATATTTTATAAGTGCGCGATACCCGGGCAAGTAAGTTAGTATTTACTACTAGTGCCGGGGGAATTCCTTTAGTACATGCAAGCTGGTGTGAGTTGATAACGGATAGTCGGATTAAGTGCGATCCGAGATTAATTACCACAGCTATGGAATGCTCTTCATCAGATACAGGTCGATAACGCTCGAATACGAATACAAATTGATGTGCAGTCAGCGTCTTGGTCGATCTTAAGTGAAAGACCGAGTTATGTTGCGTAGATAGGTCCCTGCATGGGGAAAATTCTTACCGTTTTCGTTTTTTAAAGGATACGGTGAGGTCGGTGTCGTAAATAGGTAGTTTGACCTTGTTAAGACACATCGGGAAACTACTGAAGCGTTAGTCACTTAAAGCATCGTAGGTCATTGATGGCTTGAAGGTAACGTATCGGAATCGTCTTTAGAATTTTTTTGGGTTAGCTTGACACCTGAAAAAGAATAAATAATAATCTAATAAAACCCGCTTTCATGTTAATATTTGCCATTCGCGACGTATAAAGCCTTAAGTCTAATAAACTTCACGGTGTACGTTTTGATCCAGTAACGAGTATTTGCTCCTTGCGGACTGCGATCATAACTTTGTAGCTAACTCGTATGTGAAGCGAGGACATGAGCTTCCGACGTGTGCCAAACTTTGACTCCACTAGTCGAACTTGTATGATATTCGATATAATCGTGTCTTGAATTGTATGATTTTGTATCGTATGCGTCTATTCACGTATAACTAACTGAGTATTGAGAGAAGTTACAAAATGGTTTAGCTAATGACAGAAATATAAAAAGTAAAGTGTAACGTTTACGTTTCATTGTCATTAATATAACTGTTTAAAATAAAATATTATCTACTCGAAAAATAATAGAGATTCAGACACAAGTTATAATTAAGTACATATCTACCTACCTGATAATAAGTAATTTGAAGCTGATATGGCAATTGTTAGACTTCATTAACTACAGTTGTAAATACAATCACAATAAAATAATTGTAAAGCATAATTACAACTACCTACATAAAAAATTCAAACTAATAAATACCTAAATATACACTGTCGTCAAAATCCTAACGTTTTACTTAATTTGGTTAAATCAGATACACAGAAAGTTATCCTCAGCTATGTAAGATCCGGATGATTGCTTACATTAACGAAATTAACGAACTTTGAGTCACGTATCAGAATTCTGAATAGCAACTACTTACAGTAGATGACCGTCCTATTCACAGGCACCTAGTGTATGAGATGAGTAAAGTTTTAACTATCCCTAGATCGATTCGTAAGATATTCGGTGGATATCAAGGAACAGTAACTTTACTTGCTTAGGGCGATTTCACGATCGAAGTATTAGTACAAGGTCGGAGTATAAGATCGAAGTATAAAGTATAAGATTAAGGTATAAGATCGATGTAAAAGCAGTGATAGCCTAGTGGTTTGAACATTAAAGTTAAAGTACGACTCTTATAGCTTCAGCATACTATCCATGGTCATTTATGTAGCTGTTAACTTTTGTTGATTACAAATGAGATTACAATGTTCAAGTAGGTCAAACAATATAAAACTTGAACTGTCTTAGTAAAGACGCTTAAACACTTTCCAACTTGAGAGTTTCAGATTATTCACTACTGCAAGTTGGTTTATTGTGGTCATGCAATGAAACTTCGAACAATGGCTTAATGATGTTTAAGAGAAGTATTCATTAAAGTTAATCAATGTTTATTAATAAGGGTTGTAATTAAGACTAAATACGAAAATAAGCATCCCCTTTACACCGGGAATAGAAGCAGAGAAACAATATGGGTTGTAATCTATGTAAAGAATCGTATATTATCAAAGGAACTTCGACGTCGACAACGCAGTAACTTTTGCCAAAAGTCCCATTGTTTTCATCAATATACGTATACTGGCATATGGATAAACAACTCCATTCGAAATATATTTCACAGTTGCAGAAAATCGTCACAACGCAAAGTTTTACACGACTTAACAACACGATAAACTTGCAAAAGCGAAGCGAATAAATGGTGGAACATTGCAAAGTCCGCCATTTTATTCAATACCTTGTATTGTTACTTTCTCAGAGCGAGCAACTTTCTCACGTATTTGTAACACATAGCAACAACAGCCGAGCGAAGTTCGCGAACTTTCGAATATATTCGTATAACTTCGACAGCACTAATTTATCGCCTCCTTTTTCATTAAGTTGTATTGCGATTGGTTTTGCCGGCGAAATTGGTCTCATTAAGGTGAAATATTATCTTACAAGTAAAATTGTATTCCGTTCTTCGCACCGCTACATAATAGTATTATTTGTCTATTATTAAGGAATTGATTTATGTTTGAATATTGGTAGGTGTAATTTAGGGTTAGGTTTATTATTTATGCATTCTACCAACCAAAAAATATAAATAGAAAATGAAGAAATAAGATTTTCTTTTGATAGAGGTAATAAGAAAATTAGTCTCAACATAAAGTTAAATATAAGTCACTTTAACATAATATACGAGTATTATTTGAATTATTCTAAAACTTACATTAACTAATAAAGTTCCTAGAGGATCATTTTGGAGGGATTTCTACATGAATATACAACCTGCTTAACATACGTTACCATGTCGCAATGCAAAGTTCGGAATGCAAAATAGGAAAGGGTGAGATGGCCACCTAGTTTTCGAGGCTTTAAATACTTCCAAATTTCAACCTTATCACACTGCCTTAAAACTGATTTTCGATTGCTAGCTCTACACGGGATTCTTCGCACATAACTCGTGTTGACGCTCAAGCTCTGTTGACTATAGCGAAGTTAAAGTTTACTTCGGATTCGGACAACTTCGTGAACTTACTTCAGGGTTTATTCACTCAGTTTGAGGAACTCAGGTTAAAATTGCTAGTATGTGACCCATTCTAGATGTCGTTAGAACTTATTGAGGTATTCTGTAGAAGACGTGGTTTCGACCCGTTAATTAAACACAAACAGAGAATGTTCTACACACTTTCTTTAGTGTCACAAAGTGAGCCTTGCTTGGCCTTCAACACGAGAGCTCTTTACCGTAGTCCTGTTCGGCTTCTTGCCAATTTTTACCTTGAAGCTCACGAAAGTCTGCTACCACTTTCCTTCCTTTCTCGAATGCACATTAAAGGCTAACATTGTGATGATCAGAAAGTAGAGATAATGAAACATTAGCTCTGTTTGCTTCAGTCTCTTTATATTGTAGAATAACCCTTGCTCTTTGGACATTGCACCACTCAAATGTTTGTGATTGATTTATTAGATATGATGTGTTCCTGATTATTACATACTGAATATGTTACTATTATTATCCAACGCAAAATTCTCGACATTTAGAAGCATACCGCTCAAATAACATGAGCAACATACGGATTGGACAAAACAAGCGGAAAATTAGCTTTCGGTTCTGCGTGTGACAGCAATGGGTACGTCAACATTCCCATTATTTTGCCAGATGTTTTTATAGTATGTATAAAATACGTTTTTTATAATCTTATAGCAACTTTGTCGCAAAAACGTTCTATCCATGCCCAATCATATTATTCTATTATCGAGTTATAATACGTAATTCTTACACATTAGTATGGTTCAGGTTTTATCAGTTATGAGGAGAGACACGTGCTCAATAGTGGACCATAATTGGGTTGAGGCGAAGTTAGCCTATACTTTACTATTTCTCAAAGTTCCTCCTATTATTTTTTGTCATCCTCGTACTATTAACTCTTATACATATATTACAACAATAAGAAATCTAAATAACAAGAGAGTATTATTCGTAATGCTCATTGTTATATGAATCTAATATCATAACTGTGCCAACGACAGGAACAAAGGCGCGGAAAATTAAATTGCAAAACTTTTAACTACTTATTACACGCTATCGTAGATAGGGTTGTGATACTCTTATGTAGACTACGGATAGGTGGTTCAATTTTGTCCAGAAGTAGTTGCGAAGCACAATGTTTTGTAATGGCTTCATAAACTTCTATAATGGAGGCACTCGTTGTATTATACGCTAGAAATTTTGCTACCTTTTAAAACAAGAACATTTCTCAAATAAGTTTCAATTTTGAATGTTTTCTAGATATTCTAAAATAAGAAACGTACTAGAATAAGCTTATGAACAATTGCTCAATAATAAATTTATCATCATCATCAATTCATTCATCAGTCATAATTGTTTTCATCAACTATCATTATTACTGGCCTACGTATAAAACATAATAATAAAAGGCACTAGTTTAACGCGGCGGTAATATATTTCGATTTTGGTCAGTAAAATTGATGACATTGGCAGTAAGGTTTGGGCAGTGAAATAAATGAAAACGATCAGTAATAAATATATTTTTTGGCAGTAAAATAATTAAATGGGCAGTTAATAGTGGGCAGTTATAAAGTTGCAATTGGTCGGTAACTTGTGAGCAGCAACTTGAGGGCAGTAACTCGTAGGGTTAAAATAAAGATTTAATAGGGCAAACGAAATTTAAACCTAACCCTTACCTTACACACCTTCACATTTTAGTGTTCGTCGTCAAATAACGCGTTTTTTACTTAACTTTTTGGTATGCCATTTTATAAGTTTTACTGCCCACTTAATTGAACTCTACATGATTATCATTATTGTATAATTGGATTATGTCACAGATGTCGTCGGAAACCCGCTGACGCGGGTTTCCTCCTTCCGAACGAATAAAATCATACCAACCTAACCTAACCCTACCAAATACCATTAACAATGAGATTTTTGTCAAATTCTTTTCATTATTTAAAAATATTAATTTAACTGCCCACATTAACTGCTTATAATAACTGCCCAATATAACTGGCCAACTAGTTTTAAATTACTGCTCATGTATTACTGCCCAGTTACTTATTGAACTGCTCCTTTTATGATAAAATTACCGGCACTTTGTATTTTTAGTACTGCTCATGTTTTACTGCCACACTTTTTATTTTACTGCCCAAAAAATATTTTACTGCCCAACTCATTATTTCCACTGCTCAATGTAACTGCTGGGATTTTTAAGTTACTGACCACTTTAATTAGTGCCATAATAAAACATGATTATGATACTGTATGCGCCTAATGGCTGCTGAAGGGCTAACCGTTGAACGGATTAAGCTGAAACTTGGAACACAGATAGTTTGCATCCAGGACTATCACTTAAAATAGATTGTATCTTGATTAATGGTTCCTTTGGGATAAATCTATACTAATATATAAAGCTGAAGAGTTTGTTTGTTTGTTTGTTTTAACGCGCTAATCTCAGGAACAACTGGACCGATTTGAAAAATTCTTTTAGTGTAAGTTAGTCCATTTATCGAGCAAACCTATAGGCTATATAACATCACGCTATAATGAGCAGCAAAAAAATATTCCAAAAACGGGAAAATTACGCGGGCGGAGCCGCCGCGGCGCTGGCGACTTCTAGTCCAATATACTTCTTAATAATAATTACTCTTCCGCAGTTCCGCGAGCGTAGACTAGTTATTAATAAAGGCTGTTATTACAGGCATGTGTTGAGTGACGGTCGGCTAGTGGTGGGCGCGCGGAGGTCGTTGGTGGACGCTGGCGGTGGAGGCAGCAGTGCAGTGTTACGATGCAGAGCGTCTAACAGAGCTGGCGTCACGTTGTCCAGACCCGTGCTGTTACAACCAGGTATGGAAATTATGGGAAAAATATAGGTGTAACTTAATGACTGTTGCGCTGGCCGTAGACGACTTTCTTCAAGCAGTCATTAACGGCGGATTTTAACAGTTGTCATTGTTTGATTTTTTGACCGATTGCTTTAAGCTGTAGCTGGTACAGTAGTTAGCCTTCAATTCCTGGATGGTGCAAATATTAGGCTTCCTGAAGTCTAGGAATCTTGAAATATCTTAATCTTCGTACATGATGTAAGACAGTTTCTAGAGCAGTATTGTCGATTATTAGTTTACAGGTATGTAATTTTTAAATATCTGCCTTTATTTAAATGGACTTCATTGATAGAAATAAATAGAAAATACATGTATACATTATACTTTACATAAATATCTGCCCCTCGCTTCCCAGGCAGGGTCACTACCAACTAGGCTACGGGGTCGTCGAACTTTAGGTATATCGTTAAAAATATTATCAATTTATCAAAGTACTAAGAACCACTTTACAAAGTTTTATTAAACCCTTGCCTTGGATTTTTTTCGGAACAATTCAGTCGCGATAGAATTATTGCTAACAAAAAAAGTTAAAGTAAACGTGGTGTAAATTTAGATTGGAATAGAATAAGCGAAACTTGTTTATACCTAGCTGCAAAAACTTTGTGTTACGTGTTTGTAACAGTTTTAATTCTGTTAACACGTGTGTAGGTTTCAAATATAACGAATTACTTTAAAAGGATTTTAACCCTTTTTATGCTAAAATAATACCTATTTTATTAATGATCAATCATATTATTTGTCTTCTTGTTCGTACTCTAAAGAAAATAGAACCCACTTGGACACTTTTCGATACGCATACCAAGAATTAAATTCATTATTAAAATTTCCACCTCACTGGGAGTCGAACTCAGAACCCATTGGAAGGCCATACGGGACTTTTAATGTTCTCTTTTTTTCTCGTATATTGTATGTTAACTTTACTGGAAAATATCTGTAAAGTAAGTAAGCAAGGCTACAACTGTTCGTACGTGTAATTGAGTAGAATGTAAGGATGGAAAAACGGAACATTACATTATTTTATGAAATATACGCAGTAGTCGCATATAATGGTAATGGGAACCCCACAAACAAGATACTAATGTAATAAAGAGAATACAGGAAGAGAGAAACAAATTACAACTTTGAGTTGGGCCAATTAACTTTCCGTTACACAACGAGGGAAATATGAAATAAAAAGTAAAACAGCCTACGGCCGCTCGAGTTTTTTTACGCGGGAAAACTTTTAATTAAGGGATTAAAAATGACATTAGAGTGAGTCCGGAATAAGGTAACTTTCTTTTGTTCGCCGAAACTCTGCTAGAAATATTATTTGGCTATTACAATGATTACGTAAACATTCTGAAGGTCGGTACTCCCGTCGATCTTGTTAAAACTTGTTTATTTTTCCGAGGACTATTTTGTTAGGAATACTCGTAATTCGTCATGAACTTTGATGGGCATTTCGGAACTAACTTCTGTAATTGTTGTATTCTACAAAAGATCTCCAAAGTTTAGTATACGTACTATACTGTTAGTGAGCTGTCCTGTTAGTAAAAGTCTAGAGTGGGTTGGGGATATGAGTGAAAGGCCGGTAATACATAAGACCTTTATTTTATCCGCTGGAGTAACGCACATTACAATTTACGTGGAACTGTCACTGCACACAGTAGTGGGAGCACTTCACTTCACTACACTTCACTGTTCTGTGTTTACTTTACTACACTTTACTTTAACTATTTCGTTCTCTCTATTTTCTTCTTCTTCCATCTTCTCCGGTTTCGCTTCCAAAACCAGAACAGTCAGCGTCGTGCTTCCGCTCGCTTTTTAAACCCCGAATTTAGAACGTTTTAAACTTGTTTAATTTCACTCACAAATCTTCTATTCCTTATTTTCCTTTCCATTTATTCCAGAGTAACAATGATTAATTAAATTAATAATTTCGTTTACGTCACAAAGTAAACAAAAATTTGTTTGTTGTATCAGTTTAAACCGTCTACTTACATAACCATATAGAAAAGTAGGAAAAGTACCTACCGTTTTTGTCCCAATTATTTTTCTACCGAGGGACTCGAAAAGTTTTAATTAAAGATTAGACGAAGTTATTTTGTCCTTCTCGAAAAATTGTTTCGTTATTAGAAAGATGAAGTTGCTGTAGATATTGAAAATAAGGTCGATCCCAGTAGCTTTCTAGAGTTATGATTAATTTATAAAAAAGGACAAGTGTGTATCGCACATAAAGCTTTTGGAACCACAGTTCAAAAAAAGTTCGGTGTATGAGATTCCTTTTGATTGACCGACTTTTTTACTTTGTTCTTCTCATCTTTGTTTTTAAATTAGCAACATTATCAAACATTTTTAAAACTTAATGGCATAAATAGATCCGCAGCATGATTCTCCCAGTACTTCGCTAGGTAATAGAAATTGAGCAGAAAATCGATTTCTACTCGAGATCAGTTAACGAATTCCATCAAATTGAGTCCGGACTCCGACGGAACATCCTTTCACTTATTCCTCACGTTCAAAGTTACAGATTTGACTTACCATATTTTAATATTTTCTCATACAATGAAGTTCACTACAAAGGCCGAATTTGAAGGCAACAAATAGGGGAGCACTAGAAGCTTATTCTTATTCAAATAACTTCCCAAGAAAATGTTCGACACTTTGATGTTACAACATTTACTCAATTTACAAACGTTTGATACTTGTTAAATGTTCCAAAGCTTATTTCGGATGTTAAAATATTTGATACAAGTAATAAATTTTAAAGCCATTAAAATATAGAGCGTTGCTGAAGTTATTGTCGTAGAAATCTTTTAATGTAATTTAACAATACGGTCAATGAACTGCTTTCTTGAATGTAAGCTAGATAAATAAAGTTATTTATAGTTTAAAATTAAGTAAGTCAATTATAAATACACAAGTAATATACTTACGACGTACTTACACGCACTTGGCAGATCATTTAATGTAAACAAAATTGTATTCAGGGTATTCAACAAACAAATTACAAACAGTAGTAATGAAATAAGAGAAATTATGAACAATTAGCTATCTCTGATATATTATTTTTCAAATTTATTTTACCAATAAACGACAATGGAAAAACAAAGGCGGCCTCAGTAATCCCAATTGACGAAGTAAATAATGTCAGTTTGCAAACAAAGAAAAGTCCGAAGCAATTATTCTTCTATTTATTATTTTGCCTTATTTTTATTTCTTTTTTTATTTATTGTTTACCCAGTCGGTTCTATAAATCTTGACCAATGAGCTGGAAGATTGAATTGGCTAAACTTCTTTTTTTGTTTTGGTTTCAACCCATTAACAGTTCACCCTTTCTCAGACATTTCTTCGTAATTGAGCGCATTAGTGCCAACTTTTGTTGGAATCTCTTGTGGCACCCGAAGGGATGCAATGAAGATAACGAACTGCTTAACACAATTGAGACTTTTAACTTTGTAACGTACCCTTTGAATATACTCAACAATTTTAACCATCGCATAAAAAGAGTTACTGAATTGACACTTTCTATTCCATGCGTCTCTTTCGAACTCTGATTTTGATTATGTGCTTAAGAGAGACGTAAGTAAGAATAAATAAGTTACGTCTTATGGTCCCAATATTCAATTTTATCCCAAACGAAGTTAAAGGGCTTCGAAAATGGCCTGAAATTGTTCGAGAAAAGGATGGTACGGCCGTGCCGCTTATTTTCTTTTGCTCGACTTGGCGTTGCACTGCCGTGCCCCCAGATACATTAAAATAAGATTCACATAAGTCGGGCTTTGATTGCTATTTTATAAAGGTGAATGTAAAGGTAAATCTATAGTACCTATTCCGCGTTGAAAATAATAACAGTATAATTTTATGTTTGAGCATAATTTTCGTTGTGTAATAAAATAGGCTAAGTGCTATTGTTACAAAAACAACACGGCACCGCTCGTCGTTTATAATTACTAGGTTGTATTATATAAAAGAGCTAAGTTTGAGAAGTAGTTGAAGGTTGGTTGCTTATTAGGGACACAAAGTTCGCACCTTACGAAAACTTCTGAGTTTATTAGTTTTAGGCGTACTTCAAAATAACTAATTTATGTTTGAAAGAAGAAACCATCTTGAGGTAATTCTTTTCATTAATTATTCTACTCGTATTTAAATGAATAGTAATAGTGATACTTATCAGATTTCAGTGTCAGCTGCTTTTTAATTTTAAATGGGGTCTGCTTCTTCTGATAATTTATACGAATATTAAAAAAGCCCAATTCGGCTCCACTGTGTGACACTTGCAGCATAGGCTATGACCCTCCCCATCTTTCTTTTAGTTTTTCTATTAATGCTTATTAGTTTGTCTTTCTATTAAGTAATTAATCATTACAACAAGAAACAAAGAAGTTAACAATTTATCTACAAGAACCCACAACTGACCTCATTTCATGTTTCACTCTCTACTTGTGTCGAGAATTCTTCCAAAATTTCAACAAGACTAGTAGGAAGCGAACTCTTCAACAAGTTTTTCAGGCACTGTTAAGGACAGTGTGAAATCCCATTTGATAGAGGCGGCCCTCGGTCAACTTAAGGGTCCTTAGTATAACGATGTCCAGGGAAAGCGTCGTGTGGATTTATCGAGCATAGGGACTAAGACTAACCATGTCAAGTTTATATAGATACAGAAAGTTTATATATATGGGCTATAGAAAAGAGTAATATATTCATCATTTGTAAATTGATTTATAGGCATAGTCAGTGTAGGCTAGTGGATAAAGCTTAGTCTTCCGAATGGGATTTTCCTGGTTCTAACCCACGGCACGCACCTCTAATTCATAAAGTTATGTGCGTATTAGATACTTATTATCACTTACAAGGAAAACATCGTGAGGAAACCTGCACACGTGAGAGTTCTCAATATAGTTCTCAAAAGTGTGCGAAGTCTGCCAAACCGCACTACGCCAGCGTGGTGGACTATGGCCTGTACCCTGCATACTGTGAGAGGAGACACGAGCCCAGCAGTGGGACAGATATGGGTTGCGATGATGATTATAGTCAGTGTAAATTATGAGCATAACCATGTAGAATATTAATTATTTTTATGGATAAGTAAATTCTTAGAAACACTATCTTAAGCTTTGAAGCCCATATAACTTTAAAAGGTTTCATCGCTATTATACGAATGACTAAGTAATTTAATTAAGAGATTCGATTACTTAATGAATTTTAAATCGTTTTGTTATACAGTGGAAGACAACGTGCTGTCTCACTCTATTCGTCAGCTGTCTCCAGCTAAAGTTGGAGGGTCTGTTGTTTTGCGATGCGAAGTGTCCCCACAAGTTGGCCTTGTTGATGTCACGTGGCTGCAAGATGGATTGCCCCTGTCTTCTAGCTATATGGGTGCGGGTTGGTATTTTTAGTTAAAGTTCTAAGAAGTATTTTTTTTTGTATGTCGCTCAAAATAACGTCAATTATCAAGCTTGGAAACTTTGGCAGCAAAGAAGTATTGAGTTCTAATTCCAAAGTTACGTGAGTTGCTTTAACGTTGCGTATTAGGGACTCCATCACTTATATACTCGTAGATTGTAACATGGAAGTTTCTACTATATCTGTCTCTTCTGAAAATACATTTTGGTCAAGTGTTTAAAAGAGGCGTAAGAATAAATGAGTTACGTCTTGTAGCCCCAATCTTTGATAGATGAAGTTACACGTGTTCTCGTAGTTTTGAGTTATCTACTCGTAATAGTTTTCATTGTACTATAAGCCTTTATAGTTTACGCCGTTATATACATGTTGTATATTTAGATAGTGAATTTTAAATAATATCTTACAATCACATAAGATTTCATTTTAGACTCTCGATGGGTTTCTGGAGCACACGGACTGTTATTGGGCACTGATTTGACGCAAGCCGATGTACAGGCTGACTATTCATGCGTTGCACTTGATTCACCAAGCCCTGCCTTGAAATTGACTACAGATGGTAAGTCATTCAAATGTTACCATTAATGGTAATTAATTAAATAGTAACTTAGCCATTTAAATTGTATTGACAGTTTTAATGTACAATTCTAAGTTTGATTGATTAGTTTATTTCGAACAGATCTCATAATGTTAAAAATGAAATGAACAAAAACTTGTTTAAACTATTATTAATAATAAGACAATTTCGATAGCAAACCGTAAAAGGACATAATAGTGTATTTGCTTTTTAAATATAGATAGTAGCTGGTTGGAAACGATAGAATTAAATTCGATCGAAGCCCGACTCGGAGATACTGTGATCATACCTTGCATAGTACGACATATAAGCGGACATACAATAACGTAAGTACATACATGAGATGAATGAAATAATATATGTAGTCATTATATATATTACGATATTAAAAATCTGTAACATAGTATATTACATTATATATATATTTTTTTTAGCAAGTTTTTTACATATTTATTTTCCATCCATAACTTTTTTATTTTTATGTACACATCGACAACATCAACTTGAAAACTAGCTTTAATAGTTCCATACATATTTGTAAAAGAATAGCATAGTGCCTATAGAAAGATTAAATCATCAGTTGGCAGCGACAGGAAGTGAGCGGAGTATGGGTCACCGCGGCTGGTGAGGGAGTGGTTCGAGCAGGGACCCTGGTACTACCCAATGTGAGGCCACATCATGCTGTACGATATGCGTGTTCACCAGGGTCGGAGACGGCTCCAAGAGTCCTTACTAGACTTGTGGTTTATGAACCTCTTATTGTCACTGTTACACCAAATCCATTGGTGAGTATTAACATTAGAAGGTCTTAGATCTATTGCACCACTTTAATATGTTACTCTTTTTTTTTCCTTAACTTAGTTTGCACCAATAATATTGTTATCTTAATATTTCATTTCATATCCGCTTATATCTAAAGCATCTGAATTACATTTGTTTTTCTCACTTCTCTTAGCTTTTGCTGGTCTTGTAGACGCTGATGTAAATATAATATGTATTAACAAAAAGTGAGGTTGAATCTATATCCTCTTTACATAGATGCTCGGCACGGGTGGAACTGGTCACTTTAACTGCTCAGTACATGGTGGTAGAGGAGGAGGGGTCACGTTAAGTTGGCAGCATGACGGAAGACCACTTCATTCACCTCAGAGTCGCTTGGCTATTGGTCCAGTCCGACCACATCATGCTGGCCTTTATCAATGCACAGCCTACGACCACTCTGATTCTGCTGTTGCCGGTGGCGAACTTATTATTGCTGGTAATTATGTATTTAAATGAAATCTTAAATCTGATAAGCTTAGTTGTTACTCAACGGTGTTAAATTAGATTTGGATGGAGTTACGCATTCTCTGAATTTAACAATTTCACTGCGTTTCAGACAGACCTCCAAGATTGGTATCGACTTTTAGTGAAGCTACGACTAGAATTGGACAAAGCATAGCTTTGCGATGTGCAGCAACTGGAATTCCTCCGCCTCGTATTATCTGGACGTTAGATGATAGACCGTTACCTTCAGCGCCAGACAAGTATGACTACATTTGTAAATGTTCTTTCAATTCCAATTCAAATTTATAGATCCTATAAAAATAAAAACTTGGCTAAAATATGCTTTTATAATTTAAAATCAGTTTAATACGAAATTGGTTTACAAAAGTAAAATTGAAACTTATTAGTAGTAAAACATTTTTGCCAATGACACTTCAAAAAAAATTCAGCAGTAGAGAATGTTTCTGTTTGGCAAAGTTTTGACCAAGTGATATTTTATACCAAATCTGTTCATCATTTACTTGTTTCTCCCAGATATAGTGTAAATACAAGAGCAGAAACTTTGCCTGGTGCTGAAGAGGGTACTATAGTTTCTACGCTAAGCGTGACAATACGGACCGCTGATGAAGGAGGGAGATATGGATGTAACGCAACTAGTACTGGAGGATCTCATGCTCATCATTCACGACTTAATGTTTTTGGTAATGATTGTTATTAATCGTCAACTTCGCTACAATACTTAGAGGACTTTGCTGACTTGAGATAATGTTTTCTGGCAAATTGCAAAGAAATTGAGATGTTGTCGGACTACTTCATGATGATATCTTTGTTATAGGTCCACCAAATATTAGATATTTACCACCCATTCATGTAAAGACTGATACGGATGTAACGCTGTTCTGCCCTTATTCTGGATATCCTATAAAGTAAGTTTACATTGGTGATAAATATAAAATGTTTGCGAAGACTATTTCCAATTACTTTACTATTCAATTTTATTATAGAGATGTATTATGGCGAAGGGAGGATGGATCTGTAGTAGAATCTCCAATAGAGTCTACTGATGAGAGAGGAGTGTTAAGACTGACTTCAGTAAGGAGTGCGACAGCTGGTAGTTATACTTGTGAAGTTCGAGCTGAGAGTGGGGAAATAGCTCGTCGAACTGTACGGCTGGATGTGCACAGTAAGTTTAACTTAGATAAGCGAAGTTATCTTCGTTAGTTAAAAGTATGGCTTTTGTGGATATTAAATGGAAAGTTACGTAACTTTGTTTTATACCTAGAAGACTAATCTGATGCTATTCAGTGACACATTTTATTTTTCATAGATCAAAATAATGCAATACATTACGTGTTGTATACTGAGTTTAATATACGTGAATTGAAAGAACGATCAATTACCAATTATCTTGACAAAACTTTTCGTTGTTAGTAAACCTTAATTGTAATTTGATTTGTCGACAGAACCCCCTAAAATTGCCCCCTTTCAATTTCCCGAAGAATTAGAAGTCGGTGGAAGTACGCAAGCAACGTGTAGTTTAGTTTCTGGAGACAAGCCAATACAATTCTCGTGGCACAAAGACAATTTACCTATACCGTCAGTTTTAAAGGTAAATTTGCTACAAATACACACTAACTATTGAATTACGTATATCATTATTGATTTAATCCATGTTTCACAGGTAGAACAGAAAAATATGGATTTTTTTACAATTTTGATCATTCAAGATCTTAGTTCAATCCATACAGGGGAATATTCGTGTCGCGCTACGAATGATTTTGGGACTGTTAGCCACAGTGCATCTTTAACTGTCAAAGGTAGGTATATTTTACTGAAAAATGTACACATAGTTTAACTATTATTAAGTTTATATAATATCTTTTAAACGTGTTTTTGCATCATTGCTAATTTTAATTATTATTTTTATAATTATTGTTTCATATTATATCTAAAACATCTAGGTTATATTATTTTAAGTCAGTTATATCCACAGCATAATAAATATAGCAGTATTTTCACTTAGAGCCTCCGACATGGGTGTGGCGTGCCCAGAACACTTCGGTGTCAGCTGGAGCTGCTGTGTTGCTACCATGTTCGGCTAAAGGACAACCCTTACCAAGAATATCTTGGGAATTCTCTTCAGGTAACAACTGGCTTAATAGCATAGAATATTAGGTTCAATTACTAGCTGCTCTGCGTATACGATTCAGCTGTTACGATTATGTACCTCACAATCCGGTTTATTGTACCTAATGGTTGTAGCTTGTAGCAATTATTAAAGTTCAGCTGTCTTGTTTAAGTGTTTTAGAGAAAACCTTATCTTCACCGCAACTGATTAAAAGGTAGCTTTGAAATTAGTTAATTCGTAATCAAAGACCAACATTATTCTACACCATAATTAGCTGTACAATTTGATATAATAACATCAATTTATGTAATGATCTACGCAGAGGGGGAGAACTGGCGACATATTCTTTGGGGCCAATCAGAGTCTGCCGATATTAGTGAGGGATCGATCCTATCAGATGGAACAGTGTGGTTGAGAGCTGCCACGCCTGAACACGAAGGATGGTACAGATGCACAGCGAGAGCGCAACACGCGTTTTTACATCATTCCTTCTTTCTTGATGTTCGGGGTAAGTAGATGTTAGTTGTAAATAAAATGATGTGATCTAAAAGGAACTTATTCAAAGTTTAGTCTCATACTCAGCAGGAGAGATGAGCACTGAGCAATGATGATGTAAATGCTCTAATAATATCAAACTGTACTAAGTGACGACTACAACCTAAGCCGGTAGACCGATGGAAATTTTTGTACAGGGGTTCCTTATACAATAGATATAATAGAGGAGGGAAGGTTCTNNTAGAAACGTTTTCAAATGTTTATCTCTCACCGCCTATACCTCGTAACAAACCTCGATTAGGACTATAGATCGACGGTCCCCTGTTATAAAAGACAAATGTAAACTTAACAACAGCACGGATAGTCATTAATAAATTCTGTATTGTTATGTAGAACCACCGAAGCTAACACGAGGTGGGGGCGGCGGGGAAGCCCGATGGGTGGTACGAGGTTCAACGGCGCGTCTAACTTGCACAGTGCGAGGGGAACCGGAAATACACATACATTGGACCCATGATTCAAGACCTCTGGCTTTGCAGTAAGTATAAAGCCTGAATTTATAAAGCGATCTCAGTCTAAGGCCGTACGTGTTTTTAGATATGAATTTGCAGCGTATGTTAATTTTAATAATATCAATTTATATTAACTAACTTCACGCAAACAGTAAGATTAAAATTGTTCCTGTTACGTCACAAAGTGCAACGGTCATCGCTGCAGTCACTGTAAATCCCGCATTCGTTTAAGCTTAACGCGCTTACCGTGTCGCTGCAGAGCGCTGGAATGACCTAATTCGTTAGTAATCTGATGGAACTGTTTTATATACCTTCGGGAATGTTCCATTACGCTCCTGGAACAGACTCGCAAAATTTATTCTATAAAAATATCCAACGTTATTATGTTTTATCTACTTGATACGCAAGGTGCATTTGATTATTATTAATAGATATCTAATTGATTAAAATAGGTGCTTACGAATATTTTTTTGTAAATTATTAAAAATAAGGAAAAAACAAAATAAGTAGTATTACTACTTAATTTTAAAAACGCTATAAACTTATAGCCTAACACTCTGTTTTTTGTGGGTGCAATGGAAAACATATTAAATAGACGAAAGACTAAAAAAATGTAGATTCATTCTTCAAATTTATCCCTCGTTAGGCATTGAACCAACGACCGGTTGAACTTCTGTCAGTCTTGGTAACCATTGCGTTTGAAGGCCACTGGTTGGTAACCATTGCGCCATGTACGCCACTAACGTAGCTTAACACGTATCTAAAGTCATGATGTAACTCAAACATCAAATACGAGTACAACCCGTAATATAATAATGATTGTTTGTTCCGTAGTGGGTCAGGTGGCGTGGAGATGAGAGATATCGGAAACGGGGGGATGACGTCGGAAATAACGATAACGCATGCGGGCCCCGAGCACGCCGGGGACTATCGCTGTCTGGCGCGCAACCTTTATGGCAGTGACGAGCTGATATTCCGACTGTTTGTCAAAGGTAAGCCTTATTAACCCGATACGAATTCCGCAGTTATTATTTCGTTAACAATAAATAAGTAGTTATTTATTATTTAAAGTGTTGAAAACTACGTGATTGCATATTTAAAAGCTTCATTACGTTGCACGCGTTGCCAGTCCCATATATTTTTTGAATACTTTTTTAAATAGTGTTTTTGCAATGTATTCTTTATTTGAAATGTTATTGAATGTGCCATTTATCAACGATTGAAAAAGAAAGGAATGGTAAGGAAAACAGAAATACTGATTATGTAAAAAAATTAACTTAATTTAGCCTATAGAAAGTAGGTATCAAAATGGTTCGTTAAATTTATTCAAATTAGCATAAAGCGTACAAAGGTAACTGTATTCCAGAACATTTACCACATTATTCATATTCAAATAAGCTTCAGTGATTCGTCCTTTGAGATAACACCTAATTAAAATTGTAGTAGACATGATCATTACCTGCCAAGTAAATTAGATGTAATCTCTAAGGCGAGTCACGTTCAATAGTCAATTAGAAGGATATTGTTCAACGAAAGACCATTGTTGTTGTATTATATCGGAATATTGACCCAATAATGCAATTAATTTTATTCTGTGTTTGTAAAATAAGATTAAGATTAATTTCTATTACTTTCACTTAAAAAATCCAAAGTAAGATCATCATACAATTTTAATTTTGTAACACTTCTTCAATCGTTATTTTCTCTCAGGGACTTTTATTAGTGGATTAAAATGAAAAATTCCATCCTAATTCCAAGAAAAGGGTTGTAGTCTTATTGAAAATGAAAGTAACGTGACTACATGATTAAAATAGAGCGATGACTTGGAATAAGGATGCGGGTGTTACGTACGCCCGGGATTATCCCACAATCTGTACGACAGTGATGGATTGATTTCCCGTCTTCTTGGAAGGAGATGCATGACAAGAACTTCATAGGTTCGAAAGCAACCCCTGTTACACCCTGTATAGTAATTGTATTGAAATATTATGCGTACAATATATTTTCATCAACATACGACGTATTGATAAACTGTTGTAAAGTTGTCTATAGACTGTATGACACACATATCTTCAATGGACGATTTTCATACAGATTTGTTTGTTAAAGCTCTATACTCGTACGATTAATATTGCTTGTCAAATACGTAAGGTATCAAAAGTTTCGTTTTCGATTTCAATTCAAAATTACTGAGATTTTTTTTTGCTTACAGTAACATTATAAGGTAAGGTGGGGTAAGACTAACACACGGGGCAAGACTAACACTGTCTATTATCTCGATATGCACTTGAAGAAACGACATGTGTGTGTGTGTTTTAGCCGTGAACATTTACGTTTGTTCTATCTTACAGACTGGAAGAATTTCATATTTAAGCTATACGTATCGAGATAATAGACACTGTTAGTCTTGCCCCGTGTGTTAGTCTTACCCCACCTTACCTTAAATAAAGTCTTTGATGCGATACGCAATTCTTTAAAAGGAAACTAAAAATGTCAGTCTTGATCGTAAATTAAATATTAACTTAGCCGTTCAAAGAAAATATGAAATTTCAAGAAACATATGGACTGTGAATACAAACATTCCTTTACACAGTTCAAGTATATTTCATAAAATTTTTTGTGAACTCAAATAGCATTTTCTTTTTACGAACATATTTCTTCTTGTTGTGCCCTTGTAATAAATTGTAGAGACCCGACCCATTTTAACGAAGAACAACATTGTTTTTATAAAAACTGATTCGAAAAATCTAATATCGGCCAATGAGGAATTGCTACACGCAGTCCTTGCGAGGAGCTTCATTCAATCGCGTGAAATTTCACTACCTTACGCGAACAGCTTTAAGTAGTAAATACTTACAATCTTGCACGCCGACAGTGCTTCAAGCTGTTCCTCTATTGTCTATAGATGTCTCACACTACCTTTTTTTACTTAGAACGGCCAAACACTCCGGAAGAAGTCCGCGTTTCGGAAGTATGGTCACGTCGAGCAAGAGTTACGTGGAGAGTCGCAAGGGGGGCGCTAGTGTCGCACTATTCCCTACAATATCGCTCGCTAAGTCGCGAACTCGCCAACGCCCCGCTAAACGCTCCGCTCCCCGCTCTACTCGACACTTGGGACACACCCGACGTCCTTAACCTCACACTAGCTAATTCGGATTTGCTGCATGTCGCGTAAGTTTCTACAGGCTTATGAATATGATAATGACATCAGGATTTCAATTTCTGTACACAATTTATGTGTTTACCGTTGATACAAATCGTGTCTCGTTCGTGAGTAAGCTGTAATCTGTAATTGATTGCGGGGTGGGTTATAAATGTATTATCTCCAGTAAGTAACGTAATGGGTTTATGTAAATCATTCTATTCGTGTTATCTAAAAATTACAGCTGAAATTTGATTTGTAAATGACAATCTATTTGATATCTGAACTCTGCTCTTTGTTTTAATCTAGAAGGAGATCTAAATTCGGTCAAAGAGAAGTAGGTACATTGGTTTTTTGGTAATCAGGTCTGAAGGCCCAGGCCGCGGTGGGGCCTCAATATCAGGCCTGGCACCGGACACGCGTTATTTGCTACGAATAGCAGCAATCAATGATGTTGGTACTTCGTCATACACCCCACCGATTCACTTCACTACCAGAGAGGAAGGTATGCTTTTACATAATAATTATGTTATAATCGCTTAATCGTTTTTACATCTGAAAATGGAGCTATATTAATATTTTTAACTGCCAGTATTATTCTGAATGATGTCTTACAAAAAAAAAGAAATTTAGAAAAATTACCATAAATATTTATCTACTTAATTATGTCGCAATGAAAGTAACGCTTACTACTCTTTTCTATGAACTTATTGACTAGAAAAAATACATTATCCTTATTATTTTGTTTCCGGAAAGTGTATTGGGTCGATGATAAACTTTTAGAACAAATTAATATAATATACTTAGAATAATACATCACATTGTTCCTATTTAGCGCCGGGAGGTGTGCCGCGAGACATTACAGTGCGTGCATTACGAGCTCGAGAACTTCTGGTGTCATGGCAGGTAAAATACTTGTCATATTTCTACTAATAGTATGGATAATAGATGTTGGATTTACCGCAGATACCCTTTAGTAGACTACCTATCGCTAACAACAAAGTTTAGCGGTGCGTAGAGTCTCTAGACGCACACGACGTGAAACTGAAATGAAACTTCACATAGTGAAATTCAAAAGGTCATTTTACACTTACCATATGCGGCTGCCTTAACATATTTGGTCGCGGCTGCCTATTTTATCTACCACATTCAAGAATCGTTGTCATAGAAAAAGTTGGGCGACTCATCTCACTCAAGCTACTCACGAAAAATTAGCTTAATAGTGGAAAACTATGTACTAGGGATCATTGACTAACTTTTTAACTTAAAACTGACAATGTCATAATCAAAATTCGGTGTCGTAAACATTTTCGATCTAGCTGAAATTGTCGCGTTAAACGCAACAAACGCTTCTAAGATGCAGGAAGCCTTTGTACTGGAAATATTCGTCGGCTCACAGGTAGCTCTCGGCAATTATCTAGCAAAGAGATGCTTCGCGACGAGCTTGTACTAAATTGCAGCAAAGATCCAAATTGTGTCTCGACTACAGCCTTGCGGGTAGCAAATTTACAGATACCCTTCTTTGAGATAGACTGGGAAGAATGTTTAATTAAAATGGTGTTTTGATAGATATTACGCTTGAGGTAGAGCGACCTAAGATGTTTTGTCGTTGCATTACCATTAAAGTTAAGGTCACCTGTATTTTTTTTTACATTTTTTTAATCTGGTAGCAGTAATCCCAGTAGAGACTACGTTTAAATATCCTGTTAATAAATTATATAAGTTAAACACAATGTTACCAAATAGTGGTAAATAATAAAGTTCTATGATTATTCACAAACTGATCCTGAGGCTACAATGCGGTGTTTTAGTTTAGTTTCGTGAATTTGAAATACCTTATAAACAGTTTTATTTTGAATGTGTAAAGTAATACCGCGAAATGGCTCTCTGGCCTGTACCGATATTAATATTTATAATAATAACTTTGTTTTTGATTGTACCTACCACTCAACTCGCTAAACAAATAAAGTCAACTTTAGCTATAAAGTGTTTTAGGCTGGTCATAGACGAACTGCTTCAAACAGTCGCTGTTAGCAGGTTTAATCAGTCTGTCTATGAGTAGCAATATTTTAAGTAATTTGGTATAATATAAATTGTAACTTACAATTTTTTTTTAAGTCCTGCATGTCAAAAATAAATTAACGGAATACAAGGAAAACGGAACCTTACCCAGGAATTTGAAATATCATATAATCAATTTTATTATCATTATTACCCGTATACTTCGGAATGGTTCCTTTCTAAAATTAAGTCAACGTGAAATCTTTTATCATAATTTCTTCGGCCGCAGTAGAGCTAGTGCTAAGTGTATTCTCTGTTTTTTATTAAATGAATGGATAGCGGTTACGACGGGCCAGCATGCCCACTGGTTCGTTTGTAGGCTATTTACATAAAAAGGAGTGATTCCTTTTCGTTCCAAATATAGCAAGCTTTTAAAATTGAAGTAAAAAATTATACCGTTTCCACAGCGGCGTACCCTTCTCGTAATTAAAGAAAATAAAACAAACGCGGCGAAAGAAACTGCCTTTGTTTCATAAACACGTTAATTAGAGCTATAATTCTGTTAATTTGTATTTACTTTAAATGTAACTTTCTCGCTAACTGAGATCTTAGTTGGACTGTACAAAAACATCGTTAAAAAGTTAGTTGAAGGGGATCAGTCTATCCTATCTTATTTAACCTCTTACCGTGGCATATTTGCTGACCCTGCATAAGTTCATAATTATATGATGCTGATTAGACAAGTACTAAAGACATAGGAGGTATTATTCATTATAGATATTTATAGTCTCTCTCTCATAACTACTCTATTTAAACTACCTATTTATCAAAATACGAAATTAAAACCCCATTTTCCCAATTCTTCAATTCATTCTTCATCAACATAACAAGGTCAACGACCCATCTCTCCCATTTTAATCTTTCTATCCGTCTGATCCTGGCATCGTTCCTGCGCCTAATATCGTCCAATTACACTAAGCATTTTTTCCCTAGCCGCCGCCAAGAGAAACCTGGCACGGGACGTTATTAGGCTACACGATTCGTTGGTGGGAAGTGTCGGAAGAAGGGAAAGATACTCCGAGTGACAGTGGGTCTGAAAGCGGGGCCAGTTCTGATGCAACTAGTACTACGCTGAGAGGATTGAAGGCGGCTACGAGGTATGGTATGACTGTGAGGGCGTACAATGCAGCTGGAACCGGACCTCTGTCTCCGCCGCACTATCGACATACCCTGGAATCACGTAAGTAGTTTTTATAATATTACACAGCATTTAAACCACTCCATGATGATTGTGAATGACAAATAAACAGGAGAATTATCCTTTTGTTACTCGTATTAAAAAAAGGTTGACGATTAACAGTCTCGTTACAATAATTACGGAATCTTGAATCTTGTCTTCTACTTTTATTATTTTACCACACGAAGTGATTACCGTCAAATTAGTCAATAGAAACTCTTTTAGGAGGCGTTAACGTTACTATCTAGATAACAAAGAAGCCAATGGGTATACTTAACTTCGAAAGCATCAAAAAGTTTTTACCACTATCGGTTAAACTTCCAACTATCGACTGCGGCCGCAGTTGCTTAACTTTCTCCATCACTTTTATTTATTGACATTAGTCGTCTAGCCGTTTTACGGGTCTCAATATATCTTTAATAGTTATGATAATATTAAAATATTATAATAGTCTTAACGGCATTGGATACATATGATTGGATAGTTCTTTGTAGTAAAATTAACTCGGTATTTCGATCAAAACATTACAGCTTTCTAATGAGATTATTGAAGCTCGCAGAAGAATTTCGATATCATTGGAATTCGTACAGGGTCTTAACTGATCTACATATTACGACGAGTTTGTCATTGGCAGAATTCAGCGTAAATAACTATATACCTACCTACTCGTTGCCGTCGAAAAGCGGCTATCGTAAATTTTCCCATCAAAATGCAAAATGGCTTAATTGGACCGTGGCCTTTCGATCTAGGTCAAACGATTCGGAACAAATTGATAGCTCTTTTATTCGCTTGCTTTGTTTGGCCTTTTACAACTGTGACAATAGTTTTTCTGTGCGATTCGAATTAACATTACAAAGGCTGCACTCACCTCGCTCCGGGACTCTAATTACCTTGTAGACCGGTTAAAAGCTTTACCCTAGTGATGGTTAAATTTAAACAATAATGTTTTACAAATTAATGCGTACTTCTCTGCTCCTCGGCTTTCTTAGTTCAAAAGAATTATCATTTTAATGTTGTACTGGCTGTTCCAACTTCCAATTATCCTTTATGGCTAGGTAAATGTTTCTGTGTTAAAAGTTTATATTGTTACGTCTCTTCTTTGCTTGAACATGTTACGTTTTGTCTTAAATGTAATGGGTTTAACCGCAGTCTCGTAGTGACTGTGATCTCTATGGTTGTAAACACTTGTTACTATAAAAGGGTTGTTATAATGTTTTGTAGAGTCAAATTTGATCGGTGATCATTAGTAACATAACTTCATGAAACGGGAAACATTAAACCGGAAGGCATTTTGAAGGCACGACTTCGACGTTGTTGTTACATGGTGATCGTTAAGCCTTTACGAATCTTTTGATGGCTTAGCAAACAATAAGCTAGTGATCAACTCTTCAAAACCATTAAAACATTATTAAAATCGCAAAACTGTAACTATTAAAGCATCCAGAGCTTTGCGTCATGCCCGATGAGTTTAATAAAAGAAAATTTAAAATTTTCAGCAACAGTCCATTTAAAAATTTAAGAACGTTTAAAAACTGGCTTATTTATGCTCAGGAACGTACGAGTTGATATCTACATCTCGCCGGCAATAACGACGGCGCCGCTTCTTATAGATGGCTTTTTAGATCCGGGCATAAATAGCTGCATTTTAAACCAGACTATTCATGTATTCTGTGGGGAGGAAACACGCTAAGGCCGCATTGATAATACGATCTCAGCCTAAAAGCGAAATCCTAATTCAAATTTGGTCACAGATTTCAATGGGAAGCATGGATAGCACTGCAAGCTCGTCTGCTATTTTCATTACACGAAAAACTTTGCTGGTATACGTTTTAATGCTTATTTCTACTAATACTGTTTTTTTTACCATTATTGTCCTTTCCAGCCCCTACAGGTGGACCCGAAGGTTTGTCCTGTATCTCAAGCGGGTCTACATCATTGCGTGTGTCGTGGCGACCACCAACACAGGAAGCCCGCGGAGGACAGATTACACACTACACGCTACAGTATACGAGGCGGGATGCTGATCCTTTGATGCCGGTACAGGACGCGCATTTGAGGGTTCAGGTGAGTTACTGTCACCGTAAATAGATCTCTAACGCTTTACTATTTTAGGTTTGTTATTTAAACATCACGAAATATACAAAATAAAACCGCAATGTCATGGTAATGTGGCTTTTATGTTAACATTTCTCGTATTAATTTACGTATCCTTAGCTGCCTTTGATAAGGGCAATGTTGTCCCGGCTCTTAGTTTAATGAGCAGCAGGTATATGATTGACACGTGTTATAGAGAGAAATCGTTATTGTCTTTATCCAACGTTTTCGATAAATGAAGAATACTTATGTATATCGCAAAAACTTTAATCATCCCATAGCTTATGAGATATAGTGAAATTGTAGCCATAATAGCATTTGAGAACCATAATGGCATAACTTGTGGAAATGTATAAATTATTTTAAACTTTATTGTAACGGTAATTATACTGCAACCTAAAGTCTTTGTTATTAAAACAGGGTGAAGAGACAACGGTGTCTAGATTAGCTTCATATGCGGAATATGAGATAAGGGTCCGCGCACACAACGCGGCCGGCGACGGACCGCTATCGGCGCCGCAGCTGTGTCGGACTGATGAGGATGGTAAGTGGAATAATAAATATATTATCATTGTCAATGTATATTTAATGTAAAATGTAAGTATATTTAAAAATATGGAAATTGCTGTGTAAGTCAAACTTTGGGTGCAGGACAAATTTATAAAGATTTTTTTAGAGATACGTAAGTTTAATAAGGAACTATTAAATTAAAGGATAGGTCCTATTTCAATTAAAGTTCCTCATAATATTCAGTTAGAAGATTGCACAACACAGCATAGATATTACGAATATAAATATGTTGAATACACTTGATTATTGACCCATTGAAAACTAAACAATGCAAATGTTACAAAAGATAAGAAACAATGGATAGGTAAGAAAGAAATAAAGATAAATGAAGAGCAGAGTATCGTGAATAATGCAAGTTATCTCTGACCTGTTTTAACGAGAAAAGAAATGCACACGGACGGATAATTGTGAATAATTACGAAGAAAGAATGTTACATATTAAATTGTAAACCAACTTCAGCTGTTCTCATTAAAATTATAGAAATGTAAATTTTGTTTATGTAATCTATTAATAATGTTAGCTTAATCATTATTAGTCGACCGATTTATGTTGTTTTCAATATACCAGCTATCTATAATACTCATTTCTAACAACTTTAAAATAGTTACAACATTATGGTCTCATTTTTTTTTCCTGCTAATTTATTCACAGATTGTATATTTTTTACTGGTGTGGATATGGAAATCACCTAAGAAACGAAGTTGTGCGACATTTTGTCGTGTCGTTGTCGCATGTATGAACACGCCTTTACTGCTCGTGGCTAACCATAACCAACTTTTCGTGTACTGTATTTACAATAAAATGATAAAGTATATTTCCATGTCCTCTTTCTGTTATGATAACTGAAATGTCCCCCGAGTGATATACATAGGTACGAGTATATCGGGAATAGGGGCCTGTAATATGATATGTAGACAGGCTTAGCCTAGAGGGAGATTCGTACAAGGAGCAAAAAAGTTACCTAAGACCTTTTATTTAGCTATGTGGTAAATATCAAATGAAGACGACTGATGACTAATAATAAGAATTTTTCAACAGGTACAAAAGATATTATGTTACTTCTAATGAATGGTTTTTCATTACTCTGCCTCTCTTGTTATTTAACTGAGTACTTACACGTTTCCATAAATTCTCATGTTAAATACGTAGTCGTATCGACGCGACCAATTTACATGAGCTCGTCTTTTACCGGTTATTTTGATTACTTTCACCCCATTGAGTCAGAAAAGTGTTTTGTGTTTTCGATTTCTATGTCCGTTATTTGACACGCTCTACATTGAAACTGCTTTGAATAGTCAATCGTAGTACAATAGTGTACGACTGACATAGACTAAATAATAAATAATCTCACCACCCAATATTTTTATATGAGTGACTACTACTTAGTTAAATTACAGTGCCAAACGTACAAAAGATGTAATTTTTGTTAACAAAATTAAACACACATTGTTTTAAAATCCGGATAATAAACAGTAGAAAAAACTATTTTTAATAGGAAATTCTCCCAATGCGAGTTCACCTCGCATTTGACCGGTTATTTTCATTATTTTTAAATGACAGTGCCAAGCGCCCCGGGCGGGATGAAGTTGATTGCGCTGAGTGAGCGGTCGCTGCGAGCGTCATGGCTGCCTCCTCCCGAGCCCAACGGAAAACTCACCCACTACTCACTTTACGTCAAGGATTTATCTGGGTATGTACCTATTTATGACGCGGTTACGGAATGGCGGGTTGCGTCGGTCATAAGGCTGTGTCCCCAGTAGATAAACTGTTAATGACCGACTGAGTGAGCTGCAAATTTGTGGCGAACTGAAATTCGAGTTAGCTGCAAACTCAGATCAATTTTCGTGCATCTCAATAATTTTTACTATGAGTTGCCCACTAACTGAGACAGTCGACGTAAGTAACGCTACAAACTGCGTAAATTGAGCCTAAAACTAGCAAGCTGTGGACACTCCATTTCAAATATGTGAAAGTGCGTACTAAACTAATAGGCTGCTAACTTAGTCGGCCGCTAACTGTTTGCCTACTGAGGACACAGCCTAAGTGATCGACGAAGGCAAGCAACTACGGGCGCGGTTAGAAAGTTAATGGGTGACGGCTTGAAGCAAACTTTTAGGGCGTTTCCGTACATCGAAAGGAATGTTAAGCTGTTCGTCATGACTGTTAGGTGATATCGGGTATTCCCTGGTATTTGCTTGACTAATAAAATGTAACTGGTAGATTAGTGTTTTTTATAGATATTGAATCTTTATTGGGAACAATAACCATACGTAAATTTATATCAGACAAGACAATATCATCAACATTTACAAAAGACGTAATTCTGCATCGAATTCAGTAAAGATTGTACATATTGTTTTGGGACATGTCGTAAGCAAGAACGATAACATAACGATATAATATGAGAATAAGATATTAGGATAAGAGACCCACAGGATTTTAGTGAGTATGCCAAAACGTCCGCTGAGACCAACTTATCTGCCTAAATATAGACGGGACTATACAATTTCCATCGATTAAGCGGTCTAGCTATATAGTATGCGACCGAGGTTGGATAGGCTTGTTTTTAGACGTGTTGAAGTATAGTCTTAAGACTTGTAAAAAAAAAAACTAATGGTGGTCACACACGCTCGGTTATGTGGCTAGGTTTTCCCTCACATGCAAAACTATACTGGTAAAACACTTGAGTTGTGTGCAACAAAACTTGATCTTGCATGTAAGTATAATCAATTAGTCCCTCATGAACTTATAGCTGTACCTGAACACAGGTCTCAAGAACCAAATGTGACTCGGGTCAACGCGTGTACGGAAGGCGAAGGTTCAGTTGAATGTATGAAGCCATTACGAGGCCTCCGATCGGGCAGGACCTACGAGGCCTGGGTGCGAGCCGCTACAAGCGCTGGTGAAGGACCTACTTCCACCGTAGTAGCTTGCCAGACTAGTGCTTTGGGTGAGTAACAATCTGATTTAGCTATTGTACTATTAACAATGATTTTGAATACTTTTTTGTAGGTTCCATTTTCAATATCGATTGTAAAAAGATTTAGGGTTTCTTTGTACTTTGTAACTATTAGGAAAATTCCTTTTTCTATAGCACCAGCAAGGATATCATCATTTGGAGGTACAGCAGTAGGAGCAGCAGGGGGGTCGTTGACCCTCCGTTGTGTAGTAGGAGGAGTGCCCCCACCGGCTAAGCGCTGGCTGCGAGGAGGAAACCCTCTCCATCCAAGACCACCCTTCCACTTGGACGGAGATGCCTTGTTAATTCGTGGTAGGTAACACTGAAATTCTTGCAGTTACGGTTATATTTCACTGAGATCTATATTAGAAATAAACCCATATTATTATCGACTTATGGGCGCTAATTCAACTTTTAACAATTCAACAATAAAAATTTTGCTATATGACTCTCTTAACTACACTTCACTTACCATCCAAAGATTTTTTTATTAAGCCTCAACTTGGAATAAATGAAGTTAATTGGATGTAATTAAATAACATAATTAAGAGAATGTTACTCACTGATGCATTAGATCCTTGATTAAATTAAACGAAAATTAAAACGCTATTGTGACCAATTAACTTAATCCAAATAGAGTGGTGAAGTAAAATCCGCCATAGCTTAACTTGCGACTAAAGAATGAATGGGGAAAAGTATTCTGGAATTTTTGTCTAGGGTTGGAACTCGCACATGCAGACAACTACACCTGTGTGGCTGAAAACCCCCACGGATCAGACTCGGTGACCTGGAGAGTGTTTGTGTTGAGGCCTCCAGCATCCCCAGGCCTGGCGCTGCTCGAGGCAAGGTCCAGAGAGCTGGAGCTAGACCTTAGACCTGCACCTAGAGCACCTGGCCATGCTATAGCTAAAGCGTATACTGTGCATTGGAGATTGGCTGCACCAGAGGTAATAATAATATTATATCAAATTCGTTAAAAGCTTTCTTGTTGAAAAGGCCTAACTTACTTAATTTCAGCATTAACTTCATTCGTAAAATACTCTTGAATTGAATCATTGTAAAGAAATGTAGGTACAAATTCTGCTTTGATGTTTATTCAAAAGCAATACAGTCTAATTAATCATTTAAAACTTATGGCTTATTCATTGAATTCATATAAATTCAAAGATGTAGGCATCAAAAACAAGTAAATAAGTCAAGTAGTGAAACTACGGAAGGACGATTCGTATGTCACCTCATGTTTTGAAATTCGTCAAACGATTTGGACTGTACAATGTACCAAAGAAATGGACATAAAACCTACGGAAACTTACACCGCTAACAAAGGGAGTCCAAACAAAACACAATTACAGGGCGAATGGCGTATCCAATCAACAAACCCGGGTCCAGTGACCCTAACTGGTCTTCGATGTGGGTCAGCGTACCGCGCGTATGGGTCAGCTGGCGGCGCGCCCGGGGCTGAGATATCCATCCGAACGTCTGGTGGTCCCCCACTCGCGCCACCAGACACGAGATGGATAAGAGCCAATGCGACCCATGCGAGGTTTGATACCACCATGTGGTCGGACGGTGGATGCGGCCCAGTCGCATTGAAACTCGAATGGGCTGGATCTGGAGCAGCCGGCGCAAGGGATGTGCCTGTTGGTGGTGAAGTTATTTTAGGAGGTAAGTTAACAGTATAGTTTTAGAGCTTAAGTTAGCAGTATTTGTGAAGAGGTAATAAATTACTTTTTACTTTAACATTTTTCTGAGTCCACATGTGGACTTTGCAATTTGTTCTAGCATACACCGACTTCCGCGTAATATTCTGGAAAAGCGGATATCCTTAAATCGTTCTTTCTGAATTCACATAGGTATACAATTTTCTATCTAACCGATACGCGACGTCATATGACTAGTAATCAACAAAGAAGTACAAAGTTATCAAACAAGTAATAACGAACATTGTAACAGTGAGACATTTGTGTCAAATCGTGTAAACAAAGGTTCGTAAAACCTCAAGTTGGTAGTGTGAAGAGGTCGCACTCAAAGATAAAACCGCCTTTTGTTGACATCGTAATTCAATCGAGTGGAAAACTGTTTGAGCAGCCAGACAATGGGATTTACTAACACATTTAGCTACTTCTTGAAGATGTAAGAGGTTTATAGAAAGCTTCGGTTCTTACTTATTAAGTCTAGTGACCGCTAAAGGAGGTCAATTCAGAAAAGGAGTTCATCGTTCAAAGCTTGCACTAGGTCCATAAAAGTCTGATTTGAAGTCAATAATTAATGTAGCCTCTACACTTTCATTCTATTTGTGATGCACATACAAAGATACATTGCGTATAAATCTGCCACAAACTCAATAGTCTTAAATCTAGGACATTCTAAATACAAAGAAACATAAGTATTGTCTTGAGCAGTCAATAATGTAGTCGTACATACTGCATATAGCTACTGCATTTAATAGAATACTTTGTTCGCCATTGCCTATTTCAAGTTAAAGTTCCACAGCAAAAAATATTCAAGCTTATACTGCAAGACATCATTGAAAATTTTAAGTAGCTTAGTAACTTTGACGTTCTTTGAAGTTAGCTTATGGGACGAGTTACGGTTAGCTAAGCTTCAGATTAGACAAACTTTGTTATTTATAACTTGCACTGCATCTGCGTTATTGAAACCATTTTCTAGTTAAGTTATAAATTATATTATATAGTGTCTAATAAGGTTCTTGTAATTATGTCAAATACACGAAAAATATCAAAAAGTTTTCCATTTCAGGATTAAGTTTTTAGGTAAAAAATTTAACACATTTTTTATGATTTCTTGTTGAGTGGATGGCTACATGGTATAACCAATTTTTAACCACTAAAAAACTGTATTGTTAAGGAGACGCAAAATAAAGGATAATCCAAATATCCCATTAGCGATATTAACCGCACCTTAATTTGTTTGTTTTCTTACAAAACTGTGAACTAACTTTCCTGGAACCACATAACAATATCCGTTATGTCAATGGACGCCAATAACATTTAGTTTTCACGCGT
>LGAG01000919.1:102446-136794 GCA_001278395.1 Lerema accius | reverse complement strand
TTGAATGAAATATTAAGTAAGTTTTTTATCTATTTGCAATAACATTAAATTCTAAAAATTGTTTATTCTACAACAATAATAATTTTGAACTCAAATATGAGAACAATTCTCAATACTTTCAAGCAATTCGTTTAACATACTCGTATTACCTACACCTAAATTTGTTTAGGTCGGCACTTTTTGGCTTGTCTTACTCAAGTTATTTACGTAAAATGTGTCGGTGTATTTCGAAAGGATTGTTTTCCTAACAGATTATTACACTCTTTTCGTGGAGATTGCCTCTTTTCCGACGTAATTTAAAATGAGATTCGGAAGCAGCCTGCTTATGACAAGACGCTCGGAAACAGGAAGTGATTCCACCGACCTTATCCCTCGTCAGGCGACCTTTGAATCTGTCATGTTACATGATTTCTTTGATCTTGAATTTGGCTGTTAAGTGTTAAAATAAACAGGCGAATTTTAACCGATAAAATTCTGCTGAGTTTCACTTCCTGACGGGATTCTGTACTATGAAATAGTGTCACTATTTACTTGATTGCGCTAGTAAAAGGGTAATGTTTCTTGAGCGTAATATAGATGTATGATCCGTTCTTTGACTTGATCGATATCAACATATGAAGTGTCATTCGATTCGTCTTCATTTGTGTAGACAGAATTTGTAAGTAAAGCTTTTTTACCAGACTACTTTGTATGTTTGTACCTAAAGTTTTATACTCACTATCTCAAGCAGAAAAGGGTTGGTATACTCGCATAACATAATTAAACAAAGTTGGGAAGCAAAGTTTCGTAATTCGTTTTCTTATACGCCAAAACTTAGTCGCCGCTACTTCTGTTTCTGACAGTCTGGTCAGTTAGAAAATAACAACAACTTTTGTATGTGTTGAAAAATTGAGACATTTTTGTCTTCGTTTTATTATTTGTCACGTAAAATATTGTCCTAATGTACTTAGCGTACGTAAAAAATCTATCAATGTTATAATGTACCTACTCGTATGTTATCCGTAGGCATTTTTTTAAATATTTTTTTATCTATTTCGTAAAGGTGATTTGAAATGGAGAATATGTGGAAAGCAACTCATATGCACATCCTAAAAAACTATTTATCGTTTTAAAAATTCGCTTTAATAGATACAATTTGGTTAGAAAAAATTAAAATGAGTTTTTAATCATTTCATTGTCAGTATCATCATTTAATAACATATCCCCGTATAAAGTTGCTTTCAAACATATTCCAGTTTACAGTCTGAAATTAACTTCAGGCAACGAAATTTTTTCGTTATTTTACCTAACCACTTACTGAATTTCTCATTTAGAAAACACCGTACTAATCCCCAGAGACCCGTTTTTACCTGGCTTAGATATTCTGGTTTACATTTTAGCTTTCGTCATCACTTACTGCAGGTACTATATCGAACTTAACCCAGCTATGCTAACGTAAGCTATTAAAATAAAACACCTAGGTTTAACCTAACTAAGGGCGGGCATATATCCGAAATTCGCATCACGAAACAGATTCTGAATTCAAATTCTGAATTGTAGAAGCCTGGCGCAGGCATCCGAAATTCGGATTCTGAATTTACCCTGACAGTAGGGGAGAGCGGGGTATAAAGAGCCAGGGGTAAGTTGTGCCGACGTAAACATTTCCATAATAGAAAAAGACTGAACCCTGGCTCTTTCAACTGTCAATTCAGAATATGAAAAATTCCGGACCGGTGCGCCCGCCCTTAAAATAAAAATCTAGGTTTAACCTAACTAAAATAAAACATTTTATAGCCTTGACCTAGTACCAAATCAAGTTTCTAACCCGAGTTTAACCTTTGTTTTGCTAAACAAATTAGATTATTATTGTTGGAGATTTGATATACCTAATAATATTCAGATTATTCGATAGATATGGATTAAATGATAAGCGTTTCTGTTTTGACAATCGAATTACAGAATAATATTGCTGTTAGACGTATCAAAATAATAATATACCTAACACTAATTCATTAATTCACCATAGGTACATAAGTTTCTGAGGTTAGTTTAACACCTTTTATAAGTTTTTAACTTAGTACATAAACACAGGTAAATTTCATAAAACCGTATAAATACGACAGGATACAAATTTCAAAAATCATGCCAATCCCCTTTACAGATATGACACATTTGTGTGAAAATCTGACAAAGAGTAATGGAAGCGGAAAATCCACTCTCATCCGCACTAATGTACCTTATTTCACACGACAATGGTCGGAAAAAGGCTTTTTCAACATTACTTGTTCCTGTCACAATGATGCAATCAACGGAAAGTAAAGTGTGTTATGGATATTTGTAGTTATTTTCGTTGCATTACTTTTAGATATATTCAAATACTAGTAATCGCCCGCGGCTCAGCCCGCGTAATTTTCCTAAGTTTCAGAGTTGTTTCCGAGTGCCTAAAGTTTGGGAGGCCTACATTAAAAAAGTGGCTACATTCACATTGAAATCCGACAAACTGTTTGAGCTCTTGAACTTGCCAAAGAATTGAGCACACACCTACATACATATACTTGAAAAACATGATTACCAACGTGCTGCAGTAGAGTATCAATCAATTACGAGTAGGTACATAAACATGCTCTGTTTGCAATTATTTATATGCTGGCAGATATGAAACATCTTGAATAAAGGGTTATATAAAAAGCGGGATCACATGCCTATTGTGTTTATACTTATTTAATCTCCATACTTAATGAAGAGATTACGCGAGGGTCCTACTTTATGACGGGATTCCACCGGCCCGGATTACACCTGGTCTTACATGTCAACGGCACAAAAAATATTTGTTCAACTTGGTATTAGATGGGTCCGTAATCTTCTTGTGAACACACGGTTATATGGATTTTTTTGTCATCGTGTACGGTTGTCACTTTATAAAGTTTGTAATCAAAATAGTTCGATAAAAAGAGCCTTTGCAGACGATGTATTTCGAACGCTATAATAACGCTCGTTTACATCGATACAAACATGCGTATCAAAAATGATTTGTATCTTTTGTGCCCAATAGATTATGTTAAGTTAAAAATTATAGAACAAATAGAACTTGGCGTACATATGCTCTGGAATAAAAATTCGATACTTACCTCTCAGTGATTCTTGAGAAAACGACAACATCAATTACGATAAAAACTACAAGTTTCAGGGTACTTTATGTCATCAATATATTAAAATGTCAGTTAAATTTTCAGAAAATTGCGAATTTTAGGAGCAGTTTATTCTTCTTCTACTTACACATTCATTTGAACTAGAAGGTTCCTAAATTTTATTCAGGAAATAGCTCGTAGGCTAGTCATGTTAAACGTAAGGTCACCCAGGGAGTTATTTACAGAACTGATGGCGCAGTAGCTCGTGTGATAACAAACCCGGATAAACCAGGATGTGGGACATACCGGGCACCTCCGCATCCTACTCCTAAACTACCACCGGATCCCCCTGGTAAGCACAATAATTGATATACAAGTAGGTTAGGTTTTACGTAGATACTAATTATAGTCAGGGATCCTCAGTACTCGTACATTGTTTTTCACTTATTACTAGCAAGCTAATTTTTCGAGACTACCTTTATTTCGATGAGACACCCAACTTTTTCTATTATTATCACATTGGTAAGTACAAGAAACTCTATACACAATAGTAAGGTTAAATTGGGTCTTATAAAGATGTTAATTAATCACACATTCTATTACATAATGTAGCATGTTAATTATAATTAGTGTCCATTAACTGTAATTTCTAAACTTAAGTCTTTATTGTTAAAATATATTAATTCCTAAATGACGATTAGACTCCAATCAATTTGAATTTAACTTGAGCGCATTGTTCAAATCTCCCATTGAGGACTATTTACTGTTACAACAATGTCTTCATTCAGCTGTCGGGTCATTCATTCCTTTCAATGGGCCCAAATTGAGCAAAACTCTTGATTAGGTTTCTATACACTCATTTACTGAATAAATCTAATTTAATTCGTAATGAGTTTGTGTTTATGAATTGAGAAAACAAAATTGTATTTGTTTTTATTGTGAAAGAAATCCTTATAATGTACGGCATTATGTTTATCTATAGTAAATATTACATTGTAAAATTATATTTAATGCGCTTTTTTTTTGCCAGCGACACTACAGTGATTGCGTTTTCTGTTATGTTTATCAGTAGTAATACAAAGCACTGGAATACCGTACCTACATAACTTTAAACTTTATTCCCGAAATTTATTTATTTATGCTCACGATCTAGGGCAACATCGTCACCTCCGATTGATGTCAAGCATTAACTTATTTTTAGGTAAAAAAAAAAAAAATTAATCATTTTAAGTGATTGTGTTTTTGGTTACGTTTATCAGTAGTAATACAACGCACTGGATTACCTTACACTTACATATAACTTTAAACTTTATTCCCGAATTTAAGTAAACATTTTACGTACCAGATGTGTATGAAATAAGTCCATACGCAACATTTGCGGGCGCGGGCGCGGGCGTTGGTAGCGGGTCGCGGGCATACACGTTACAACTGCGCTCGCTCGCCCGCCATGACGACGACGCCGCGCCGCCTACACATCCACCTTGCTGCGACGGTAAGAAATAAATTAACACACGATAATAGGCAACGTAACGTACGTAACGTATGTAACGTAAAGTAAGTACAGGGGGGTTTCTTACCCCTTTCTTCTCCTCTATATTAAAGCACCTTTACGAAACGAGGGAAGATTAAAAAAAAATTACGTGCATAAGTGTATCATTGGTATATTACATGAATAAATTATTTTTGATATTTTTGATTTAATTGATTGAAGTTACAGTTTAGCTAGGTTGTCAGAATAATGAGGATTTCGCTCCTATCCATTAATATTTATTCAAACATAAAGCGACGAATTATGGGCATATCATTTATTCGAATATAAAGCGACAAGACGGACATACAGGCGGGCCGCACCGACTGTAACACGCACTTTGATGCGACTGTAAAAACACATACGACAAATCAATTTATAATGAATAAGTTTGCTACGTTACTGGACGTAAGTAGCGGGTTGTGGGCATAAACATTGCAGTTAAACTCACTTGTCAAAATGATGCCGATTTCTTTCCCTCCATTCACATTAATTAGATGTTGAGCTAATATAGAATAGGTAGGTATGGGATTAGTTAATGCACGTGAGCATTATAAACTGTATTGTGCAACTACATATTAATATAATATTAAAGGGTTAAAAATGTTGGTCAGTAATTAAACTTCGTGGAATTGATGTTTATTTGTCACTTTCATCATATTATTATTACTATTCGTGTTACTCAGCAACACTGCCATGTTCATTATAATAACTCAGATATAAATTAACGCAAATACGCCTGTTGTAAACTGAAAATGTACATTAAATAAATAAATCCGAAGTTTCCGATTGCAGTAACATTTATATTCTCGCCTTTATTTATATCAAACTATAGAGCTCAATCTCATTCTCAACGAAACAATTAATAAACGTCCAGTGAAATTACGTAACTTGTATATTGTGAAGTAGAGTATAGCATTGGATTTATGTATTAAATTAATAGCGGGCCTTTGATTAACATTTCAATGTGACGTCATATTAGTCCTTTATCGAGTATTACTAACAATTAATTGAATCCATAGGCGCCGCCCTAAGATTGATTGAATTGATTCGACACAAAGCAGTATGCTTTGCTGTGGTAATTACTCGTATGTATTTGTTTGTGCGATACACATAATTAAGTAATATTATTATTCCAATAATATACTGTTATCAACCATAACATTGTGAGAATATAAAAAATTTCACGTCACTTCTACAATGGACACCTCTAATGTTATAATCTGTCAAGTCGTTTGGGTTGTAGAGCGTGCTAAAGCTATTGACATACATACACTGGAAAAACATTACTCTCCTTATGACGTAGACGGGTAAAATTTAAGCTGAATTAGGTTAAAATTTTCTCTTCAAATAAAGTTTTTAAATTTCAAATTTCGAACTCCGACTTATTACTTGATTAGGTATTATGTTTAATTTTCAAGAGAATTCGATTAACTTGGATTTTTAAGGTTTCAGGCTTAAAACTTGATTGATTTTCTGTTTCACCGAAATGGATTACTAGTGTACGCATTTCAGAGGTAAATTACGTCGCCGTGACTTAATCTACCTCTTACTCAAGCTTAATCTCGTAATTATAATTTTGTAACGTTTATCTAAAGTAAGTCGTATTTACTAAACGATAAGATGCAATTTATTTTGACTTTGTTATTACAAAATGTATTCCCTTTATATTGGATTTTTCAGGAAATCATTACATCGCAGACATTTAAGAATTTCGATGAATATTATTTAATATCTGATGTAGTAAATGACTTTGTCAAAATATCACGACGTCCAAGGGTTTTTAAGTTATTCTCCTTACTTCTTTGCGCTAAATTTTAAATTGATAATACAAAGTTGTAATTTCAACCAAATACATAAAGCCAAACCAATTTGAATAACATTTATTTTGATAATGTAGGTAACTGAACTTATGTGGTTATACATATTTCTGACTGCTTATTTTATCTTCTGGCAAATAATGTAATTGAATTCACATGTTAAACCAGAAATTATTTGACAGAAGAGACGTGTGTGGACGCATGCGACGCTCAACGACGCCGCCGACGCAGACGACATTACTGCCCCGATCATGGTAAGCTATAACACTACAGATAAAGACACAGATATATACACACATAGACAGATAGACAAACAAACAGACACACATACCCATACAGACACAAACACAGAGTCAGACACATGCAAATACCAATAATATACATAAAGACATATACGTACAAACTCATATACCGATACAAACATATATAAACACACTCAGAGACACATACAGACACAGAGACACACAACACACACAGACACCGATAATCCACACAGAGACAGATACAGACTCAGATACAGTGACCGTATGTCACTGACGCAGTTATAGACACGGAGACACAAATGCGTATAAGATACTAATATAGTCCACACAGATACAATGTTAAATATTATGCATGTAACATTGTTTATTTGTCCACAGGTTGCTCACAAGACTCAGGGAGTTGAGAACACACTGCCAAACTGTTTAGTAAATATATCTAGTCGACTTAATTACATAGTGAATTCAGTTATACATACTAATATGTATACACAAATTTTTACAATAATATTGTCTATTTATATTATGCAGTTTTTTTCATTGCCTCTCCCCTCTATAATTTCCGAAGGATATAACTTAAAATAATTGCCAATTAAGAAACTGCAGTTCTTTTAATTCCTATTGTTAGTAAAATCTCTAATAATATAGGTGTCAACTCCATTTTTTTGTGTACCTCCTACCGAACATAAAGTCAATAAATAAACGCTATACACTCACAGTTCCGCAGTACAATTCCCTTTTAAAAAGATACGTAATATGTGCCTTAATACACTGAAGTTTATGTTTCTAAGCAAATACTTTATTATATTGGAACAAAATATTGTAATAAATAAACTATTATGTAAGTCCTTTGAGTACTCAAAGATTAAGTCCTACTGTAATTGTATTAGTATTACTCGTAAGTATAACTAATTCAGCTTATCCGTCGACATCGCATCGTCACTCGAAGCATCCTTACGACCTTACGTAATTACTCTGTAAGCCGATTAATTGTGTCAAACTACTCATAATAGGATAGATATAATACAAGAACGTAACTTTGTTATTAATTCATTAAGTTTCATTAGCCAATTATGTACTTATCTTCGTACTTCTAATTAAACTAAATTAACTCAGTAAATGAAAAAAAAAATTGTTACTAGATCGAACACTACATCATTCAGTTTCTTATTAGTAAATTAATGTATACTTGTCATCCAATACTTTCATATTGTAATCCGATTTCTTTTTCTCTTATGTCATAGATTGTTATCTAAAACCTCGCAAAAACTAAGTTGTTTATAAATGTACTGAAGGTTGAAATATACCGAAACAATATCATACGCCTGGCGGGACGAATATAATCTAAAATTCAAACCGAATTGTTGAAATTCGGCCTGCGTAACCAGGCAGAGCATTACCAAATCCAGACGGACTTCAGCTAGTTTAGTAGGCAGTTCCGAAACGAGTTTCGTCGAGTATATTACCGTACATAACACGTTTGTATGCAAATTTTATTCCCAAAATCTAACTTGATGGAAAACGGTCCCTTCAAGTATTATCAGAGGCCCAACGAAAGTTTTGGGTCGGCTCAATAACCAGCCAGGTCCGAGTGTCGATTACGATTACCTTATCATACAAACAGAGTTATTTCAATACATAATATTCCGTCGCCGTTTAAAGCTGGGGTTTCATCTCTGTATATAAACAGAAACGTTTTATCAGAGCGGCTTTAATCTATTTCCCCACGGATTTATATAAAATGGAAAACAATCAGATGGAGTGGTCATTAAAAGCCGTCGTTTATACAAAGAGCTTAGGGTTACTTGTTTCATAATGCCGTTTAAAAAGTCCTTCCATCTATTGAAACTGTTGCTTTATTCACGAAAACGATTTGAACTCGATTTAGTATTCAATGTAATCCCGATGTTGATCTGAATGATACTTACATAATTACTCAGTCAAAATCAAATTTAATGACCCGCTTCGTGAAGCTCTATATGTCAAACAATATATTTAATTTATGTCTCATTCGATGAACCTATGTGTGTTTATTTAAATAATGATTTGAAATCATTAAATTCCACATAAAAGTTTTGCGAGAGGGTCGATTTCTCTTTTGGTTGCGTATTTGAGTGTTAAGTTTAATCGTTTCCAAAAACCCAAAATAACTCGGAAGCCACAGGTATTTCGGTAATACTCCAAGGTTTGTTAGTTCGTATACCCCGATCACAGCAATCCAATTCACTGAACGTAAAGGATTGAAATGGAGTAGTAACACTAAGCTAGATATACCGCTGTTTACTGACAAACGACCGAGCCCAAAGAGCGATTAGTTCGTCTTCCGTGCCCTATTAATCAACGGTTTAGAAACTTACCTGCTCTGGATTCTCTTTGAAATACGACTGCCAAATGACGTTGATTGAATGAAATTTCAGGGAATCTTGTGCTTTTGAATCCAGTAAACTGTTTTCATTGTAATATATTTGAGTGAATTTGGCTGCGCTGTTGAACAAATATAATGAGGAAAAATTAACAACGTAAAATTTAAATGGTGACGCATAATTTGACCATGACATTATGACCAACATGAGGTGGTAAAGTTAAAACTGACCTAAAGATTATTTAGAATTAGAAGCTCAGTTCTTTATCACATAAATTCACAAGTTCACAATACTCGCAACTCTATTTCATGATCATTTATTATGAAAAATAATTGTTTCGAACTGATTGGTAACAAAAATCCAATGCAGAATAGATACAAAATGAAATAACTAGAATCCCATCATGCTTAAAATTAACTCGAATCGAAACTACGCATACGGGGACAATTGACTTCCAATTGAAATTAAAGCTCACATTCACATAGCGGTCGCTGCATCTAAAATTAGTTTCTACTACATACAATATCGAAGTAGACAACCAAATCAGTATGCCAATAGACGTCAATAAAGGCATCTGTGTAGCACAACTTCATATGAGATATTTCCGAAATTGAATGGTCTTTTAAAATTCCACGCTGCGCAGTAACTATAAAAATTCAGCTGCCAATGCTGTTATCAGTCCAATTATTCAAATTAAATTTTGTACACGTGGTAGGAGGCAAAAATGTACGAGTATTTCTCTTGCACTACGCTGTGTGAGTATTTATTGTAAAAAGAAAGAACAAAGAAGATGCAGTTCGACGCAAACTGGATCTGAATATTACGCAGAGGAAAGTATAAAAAACATTATTAGATTAAAAAAACTACTTCATTAAAACAGGTACTTCGTGTGTAAATTTATATAAAAAAAATTTATAAAAATTGCTGCAAAAATAGAACCGAAGAAGAATTCAGATTCAGGGACTCCACCGTTACCAGCAAAATTTTGAAAGTGGTCTATGACAAAAAAAGTTTGGGAAACTCTGGTTTAAGTTTTTAGTGACGTAATCTGAACGTCATAGAGTAATAGTATAGTAGTAGTATAACCTAATTGACCGTTAAAATGTTTAGCCATAAAACCTGCAGGAAATTCTTGCTACGCGGCACAGATTTAGCAATCTAAAAGGCTTCCCGAAAATATGGGAAGTAATTTCAGTCCACACACGTAACGAAATGCAACCAAAAGGCATATTTCATACGTCACATATACGTTAAAAACTCAAACGTTAAGCAAAGGTTTTTTAAACGGCACACGTTTTCCTACTGCCTGCTATATCGCTCGATTCTAAAGGCACCGTTTTGTATGCCAGGTTTCATTCATCAGTGTGATACGTTAATTATCGTGAAGTCGTGCCGTTTTGCAAAAAAAAGTGGTGCGATGATGTGAATGTTGCACAGAAAGTGTTTTGTACGTTAAGAAACATAGGAATGTATTTCTTAAAAGGATGAAACTTGTCTTGGATTCATGCGTTATTAAGCATGTTTGATGAGGTCACTAAGTTTACTTTTTTTACCTTTTTTTACTTTACCTGAAGTAACTTTACACTTGGACTCTGTTGTTACCAAAATACTCAACAATTAAACAAAAAGTTAGCAATAACGCTGTAAAATTTTTACTTCAAACCCGTAATGCTTACTTCATACATCCCTTGGTATTTAACCACGTGAAACATTAATAAAAAGCATGAAAGCTGTAACTTCATTTCAAGTTCTGTTTACATATTAAAAGCTCCTGAAATGAACGACATTCTGGAAAGTTTAAATATGAAAAAGTTATGTATATTTCTGCGGGCACTTTTATTAAATGTAGGTACTCCCATAGTGGATGGGTGTTTGGCGCGCGCGAGCCTTTCATATTTGATGGGTATGCTGCGGTCAGGAAATCTCTTCGTCCGGGGCATTATTATAAGCGCCAAATGTGCTACAGAGAAGCTCTGCATTTTATTTTTGGTATTTGATTCATTGATAAATAAATAAACGCTAACACACTCATACCCCCGCAGTAGGATTCCCTATGTCGCGGCTGGCATGGACAACACACGTAACACATCACTAACACCCATGACCCGAGAACAATTATTTTGTCTGTCACATAAATATCTGCCCCCGCCGGGAATCGAACCCGGGACCCCTCGCTTCGCAGGCAGGGTCACTACCAACTAGGCTACGGGATCGTCTACACATAACATAATGATAACATGTGGAGTACCTTTACCATGTATTTTGGAGTGTAAAGACTAGGTACCATCCTAAGCAACCTCCGCACTCAAGTTTGACCTTGATTAACAAACAACGGAGTTATGGTAAAAAGTCCCCATATTCATGGCTCATGTTTTAGGTTGGTTTAATCATCAGATTACTCACTCATCCACGTATGACAGTACTTATCTTTTTTCACCTGACTAATATATCTATGGTAATAAATACTGAATTTATGTACATAACTTTGTATAGTTATACCAGCATATTTTCATTTCACTGCGTTGCAATGTGTAGAATGGAAAATGCATCAGGAATCCCATTTAAAACCATTCTAAGTTAGTGAACGCGATCTTAAGGAAATTCTATTTCAGAACCGCAATTCTCTTTTGCGTAATGAAATCCAGCTTAAATTGGAAGCTCAGCTCGAGGTTATATACAATGAGATACAATTAAAAACTCAATTTATTTATTTCTGTTAAGGATATAGAATAAATATAAATAGAAAGCTTGCTCTGTGGTCGAAATCCGACCATATCTCATTGACGCAAGGCAGAGCTAAGAATGTTGAACCAGATTGAATAATTCAATAATAAGTATTCATAATGCGACACCAAATTAATTGTTTGTAGAAAAATGTTATATATTTACACTAGTACGCATTTGAAGCACTGAAAATAATGTCGAACAGTTCCCTGGTATCCTTAGGGAGTCCTCTGCAGTGCATTTTGTATGTGTATCATATAGTTAAGGTACAATGCAGTCTCCACTGACGTTAAATCGATTTCAGCAGAGGCGACAATTTATAATATAATATTCGAAATCGTAGGATGTTGATCACATCCAATATTTATCATCCTAATTCAAAATGCTAAACCTTTATTTCATAGGTATGACTGATACACTAATGCATTTTTTTTAAATCAAACCCATTTCAGGAAAGAAAAAGATGAGAAAAGAACGGCCGACAAAATAGTCTACTAATTAATTATGATGCAAGCGAAACTGTTCGACTATTAGCACTCCAAAATGATTCCTGAAACATGTCTTACCCAAAAAACTAATCATGGATAGACAGTACATACATACATAGTAATACATACATGGTTGATATATATTATGAAAGACAGCAAATTTAGAGTACTTGAATTAAATTTACTAGAGCACGATCAGAAATTTTCTCTTTCTCTACGTACCAACGGAAATTCTAAATTTTGTGCTTCCTTCCAGCTTTCTCAATTTTCTTTTGATTAAATACGTGGCATTTTCCTAGACTTAGCCGGATGTTCCGGGGCGAACTTAACTGCAGTGTTTAAGTCCAATCAGTGGCTCCTACACTGAATCATAATGTGGAGTAGAGAAAAAGGCATTTCGTTGTGAGCAAAGTACAACTCCAATTATGCAGGAAAACTAATTGCTGCAGTAACAATAAAGTAATGAATGGAAATCAAAATATAAAAAACTTCCTCAAAAACTATTGTACAACTTCTGGCATTCTCGGAAGTAATTAAGTGAACTCTAAAGCTAATTTAAAATCCTTTCTTTTGGATTAAATTACACAAAATTACATCAAAAAACAATTAAATAAGTGTTACATAAATCAATAACACAATACCTAACAAATAAACTGCTAATCCGTTTACGTACCCTATTTTTCACCTGAAAACGCCATATCTCCCAGAGAATAATAGAAGGGTCTTCAAATTAGATCTGCACAACATTTTAGGTGAAAGGAGGCGATATCCGTCAATTTGGTAACATTTGTCGGCTTTTAGACGGGAAAAGCAATTTTGCGCGAAAATTTTATTTTGAGGAATAAATTGCTACTTATAGAAACATTAAAAACTTTTTGTTTAAAACGATTATTGACTTATTGATATGGCAATAAAACACTGCTTAAGTAGGTAGGTAGTTTGCTTTGGAGTTTTAAGACTATTCTGAAAATAAATGACAATAGCATTGTCGGTAGGTAGGTACAGTCGCGTTTTGTTGAATTTCGTTTCGTTTTTGCAATTTATAAGCAGAAATGAAATATAACCTGGGCGCAAAGGATCGTTTGCCCAATTAGCGAAACGCTTAGCCTCAATAAGAGCTCTGAAAACAAAGCATTTCATTGGCAATAAGAATAAAAATGCATTTTATGAAGGCCGCTAGCTTTCGAATTCTCACAAAGGAGAAACTACTAATTGCGTATTTCGAAATTAAGTAGGTATTAACTGGTAGTTTGAGATGGAAGAACAGCGCAGTTATAATAACTCGTGTTAAGAAAGTTTATTTCTGAATTAGGAACACATACATATTTGTTTATTATTCACCTTGTATGTAAAAGATAAAATTGATATACATATTTTATATCTGAAAATGGTAGCTAATCAAGCTTAAAACCACACTTATGTGCAATAATAAAATCATTGATGAAATATGTAAGTTTATTGTGAATAGAGTCAATGGCTTGCAAAATCTGGGACTAAATACTTTTCACTCATCCATCATTGAATGTATAATGTATATTATTATATATAACAAGCAAATGTAGGTAGCTTAAATAAAAAAAGACATTTATACCCCAATTCACGAAACCAGCCTTAAAAATGCAAATGTTCACAGACTTACAATTACCAATCTGTGTAAATCACCGTGAATTTTAACTTCAGTATTTAAAAATCTCTAGCAGTGGTCGGGAGCAGGGAAGATTAATTACAGAATCGACGTTTTTAATTAGTTTCGTAATTAACAGCCGCATGCCATGCCTCTCGCGCCAACTAAAATAAATTACTTTTTAATACAATCACTCCGACGGACTTTGATTAAATTGCTAGTCTCCAGACGACACCGACACTTACCTCGAATAGATGTTGCTGGTATTTTATATTTACCCTGTATAACTTCGGTTATTTCGCTAGTTACTTCTACAAACCATTATGGATTTAAGTCAAAGATACTTCATTATTCGGATGAAATAATCACGGATATACATTCAAAATAATATTACTGATGAGACTTCGCATTAACCTTTTCCGTTGTTCACAGTGTGACCTATAGACAGCGTATATTTAGGTTAAGACGTTGTTCTGGGTTGTAAGAATAGTATAGCCATTTCTACAAAATAACATGTAATACCCATAACAAATAATTTATTGATATTTAAATGGGGGTAACCCACAAGCGGTCAGTGTTTACGAAAGTCGGCTTCAAACCCTCGCGTTGCATTCAATAGAAATGCGTCGCGATGTTCCCAGCGTAATTCGTCACAATCGGAATTGTGACAATTCTCTTGGGAGAGCTTTGAGAAAAATTGTCGCTAACGAGCTGGTCCCCGGCCCCCACTATTAATCCACAACACCCTTCCTTTTCCCGCACCACTTTAAAACCCTTTTGCGATTTTCCGCACGAAAAAATTACTTATCAAGAAAAAGGGAAGAGAACATTTTCTATTGTCTAACTTTTTTAATAATGCTGCTAATACGTATAAAATGGTAAATCGCTTAAAGTATTTCAAATCGAGATCCCTTAATCGGCGCTCGGGAAGTTTTCAGCGCTAAATAATTTCTGAATAAAAATAAGATTCAATGGGATCGTTAAGTTCGTAGCCGGGTAGTTGGTATACTGAGCACCTATTTAAAAGAGCAAGCTCGCTTAAAGTTAGTTTCAATGCTAAATTTTATATGCAATAAAAAACATGAATGTAGGTATGTATGTATGTGGTAGTGTATTAGATAAACAGGGATAGAGGCTCTAAGATTGAAAACACAGATTTTTTTCGCGGAGTGGGCGAAAAATAGCTACCTATAACAAAAATTATTACTGTAGATATGTTACGTGCTTACAAAACAATCAAAATAAGTGCTCTACACAAGAATTAGGTTTTTGGTACCATTGCATAACAAAATATTGCTACAGACAAAAGTCAAAATTACGAAAGTTAAGTACCTAATGCAAAATAATGCAGTATTATTTATGAGCCTTTTTAGTAGTTAAGAATACATAGAGCGCTGAATTCTATAATACTCCATAGTTATCATAAATATTCTAACTACGAGGGCACGTAATATCTGTCGTATTCGATTATTATCGTTAAAGAGCTGTCGTTATTCATGGCTAACCCTGACAACAATAAACTGACATTATAGAGAAGAAATAAGTCAGAAAAAAACGGTGCTTTCAGCTACGAAATTCATTGGCATTAATAAATGGCTGGCCTTTTTAGATAAATATAAAAAAAAAAATTATACTTTTCGACATTATGTCTCCAAGCTAAACTAGCGAGATTTCATTTAATTTGGTCGTTTTTTTTTTACTAGCCAATAATTTATCGTCATAACAAACCAATAATAGTTTTGCAAGCTATATACCATCTGGTATCTGTCACAGTACAAAATGTTATAGTTTTGTGGACAAATTGTTGGCATTAGACTCGAGCACTTTTATAAAGTAGGTTGTATTGTAAGAGCCAACAAAACGTGTGAAATGGCGGCTTCGTGTAACCTTAAAGTATACCAACGAAAACGTATTCAAAACGAAGCTCTGCCAAGTAACATGATCTACGCATAGATATTTAATAACAAAACAAACATAATAAAGGAGGCAATTCTTTGAATATCAAATTGTAAGGATTCTTTGTCGAATTAGAGCGTAAAATTTTTGTTTTTTATCCTTTCTCTTTAGGTATGAAGACAACGAGATTTTTATATATTTAGGCAGGCAAACGAGTAGATGCGTCACATTCAAAAAAATCATTTATTCACTCTTAGGAACTAATAGCTCACATAACGAACGTCAAAAATTTAAGATAACACAAAATGAAATTAAAAAATAAACAAACATGTTACAATAAACCTAAGTCTCGATAGACAAAACCTGTCTTATCATCGGCTTTATAAAAGACGTACATGACGGTAAGTGATCACCATCGCGCCGCCCATAAACTAATTATGAAAACTGAGAGCGTCACCTAGGCATTGCCCGCCAAAAAGGTTACCATAACATGTGATAACATGCATATAATGTATAATATTTGGCCTCCATACAATATTTCTTATTACCATGATACTTAAACACAGTTTTTTAAAACTATATATAGTATGTCTAGGTACTACTCAGAAGCGTTTAGTAACATATACTTAATACCTAATAAAAATATAAACTGCATACCGAATGAAGTATGTGAAACATGTGTAAGCATCTATTCACCCAAAATTTAAATTCTCGAAGTAAAGTACAGGAAATCGTGCTGACTTCGCAGTAGGCAAATTCTCCGAAAAGAACGAATATGTTCTCTTCAGAACATCATTCGACCTCATTAGCGATTTTTCACTCCAATGGCTTAGAGGAAGCAGGAAAAGACGGAGCGAGTCGTATTCTTACAATAAATGTCAAGGAAGCGGGACTTCAAACATAGTCATTTGTTACCTTTTATGGCGGAAATTTCGACACTCGTCGCTCTTTCCGATAATTGGGTTAATTCTACCTTGAATTCATTTTGTTATATTACTATAACAGCACTCAATAATCTAGCATGAGTGCCTCTGCTGAAATATATTATTATGCTGCAACGCCTGCGACGGATTATATCACCCGATATATGTGCATCTCTTTCGAACTATGGTTTTATATAAGTGTTTAAAAGAGACGTAAGTATATACCGGAGTTGCTACTTATTATTTATCATCCAATCGATTAATAGAATAATCGGCCAAGTAACGGAGATTGTCTTTGGTAAAGTTGCGTAGGTACATTACAAAAATTAATTATTAGTATATTCGTACCTAGTATATATTAATTCACCTAAACAATTTGAAATGTAACTTGAAATCTCGTAAGTGTAAATACTCACACACATATTCCTTTACATAATGAAATCGGATCACAGAATTAACAATAATTACTACGAAAATCTACTTTGCGTAATAATCAATTAATAGTAGGTATATCGTACCTAAGCAAAGATCCATTTCAAACATAATTGATTAAACTAACGAACTAAAGACTTAACGTAATTACGTCATTGTTTTATTAAATGAGGGACGTACACAATATAAAATGACGAGTAGGTGAAATACGAACTACAATACATATATGTATAGGCTATAGATAAATAATATAAGTGACATAATATAATTTACTAAGATTTTGGTATTATAACTTGTTCTCAATATTCGCGAGTGCAATATAGCAACATCGATTTCATACATTTGTAATTCAAAAATGCTTAAATGTAACTCATGTTCATTGTTTGTACCTTCCTTAGATTTTTATGACTGAAATACTTTATTAAATAAATATGATATATGAATGATATTAGGTATAACTAAATTTATGTGGCTTACGTATCATAGCACCGCAGGATAGAAAAGCTATTGAGAATAACAAGCAATGAAAAGCAAAAAAACCACATAAAATCTTTCAATGGTATTCATGAGGGAATGACTGATCCTCTTCAGCTTTCGCGATGCATTGAACAGCCACGTATGCGGTATCTGAATAAAAATATTTTTGAAATTATACCGTTTCAGTGCTGTGCAGTGGTTTCCAAGTACCCACGTATCGTATTTCTAGTCACAAGTAACATAGGGTTACTAATTTAAGTACTTTTTTTATTGAAAATCCACTGTGTATATTATTTATTAGTTTGGCGATATTGATCCAGATGTTTGAAATGTAAGCAAAATGTTTTTTTCATATTTCCATTACCGGTAATCAACTATGTAGCCGGCAGTTGAGAGAAACACAGAAATTGACAAAAAATTGCACTTTAAAACTCAATAAATTCGAATCGATTCCTCAATTTTGAAAATTTGCTAAATTTATAAAATTATCAGATTTTGTGGTATTTAAACGAATCGTCCACGACACTATATCTTCGTTGACGAGAACACTCCCACTGTCCCACGACAATTTCATTTTACGAAACGTTATGTAACTTTCTGTGTGTGTGTGCGCGGTGCCAATAATTTTCCCGCCTTTTCTCTATCACTTTTGTTATGAAATAATCCTTTTATCACGTTATAGTGTCCTTCGAATTAAGAACCACCTCTTATCTACGTCTTATTCCAATTACTATGAACATTGAACTCCAACCGAGCAAAACCAGTTGTTAACCCTTTTGTTCTGTTTAAATAAACAATTATATTTATTATTAATTACATTACCCGTGTCTAATGAAAATATAGGTTGACAAAGGCTATGTGTACACTATCATTAAAACAACATGGTAATAATTGGTTTGGAGCATAGCGAAATAAAAATACAGGGAAGTAAAGTCAATCCATTACTGTGACAACCGACGCTCAGTGTTATGCAAACAGTACGGCGTATAGTCGAAGGTAGGTTTAAGTTATAAGCTCCGAGAGTATTTAAATAACATAACATTTTTAATGCAAAACATTTAATTAGGTCAAAGTTGTACACCTTATTCACGCCAATAAAGAATATTCTATGACATTTTAATAATATTTTTTACTAAAGTTATGTAACGTGATTAGTAAATAACCGAAAAATGTTTTTCATACGCTAATAATTAATTTACCATATCGTTATTCTAAAGAAAAGAAGACCCAATAGGTACAGTTATATAGATATTTTGAAGGTAAAAATTTGAAAAACCGGTCCTTTTTACAATGTTAAAGAATGAAATAATGTACTCGTAAAAAGCAAAGGTTACCAATATTTTTAATTCAGACTACAAAGACAATAAGGTAAATAATAATTAAACAAAAAATAATAACGCAGTTTTGTGAGTTACGATAATACGTAGAGGGCAAATTATACTAATCGGCCATAAACATTTTATTTTTATAATATACGATAATTTCTAATGTAACATATTTATGTTTCCAACTTGGACCACACGCGTACAGTTGATGAGCAGTACAGGCTCTACTAAAATAAATTAATAATGTCTCGATTGTTGCGGCCTTTATAATGACACTACTAAGTTTATTACGTCGTTGTCGATGAGCTTTGTATACTCACTGTAATAAACCAAACATAGGGTACTTGCACTAATAATGGACAATTTTAGAGAACTATATTCTATCTATTTGTTAAATAATAGTATCTATTTATAATCCTTTTCTATTGCTTGAACCGTCTTTGAGGATAATTTGGTTAATATCACATGGCATTAGGATTCATAGCACCCTTTTGAGAAAGATACTATTAAATTCATATTTTGCTAAAAAAAAATGTACACCACAAATAAAACAATATGAACCTATAATTTACCTTAACTTACATTGTAGGTCCTACAAAGTTTGTGTAAAACTTGGTGTGGCCGTCACTAAGGAAAACACCTCGCATAATACAATAATAATCTAATTTGAGTAATATTGTAAGTGAAAAAACATTTCAATAAAATTGTATGTACTGGACAGTACCATCGCTTCGATTGTAAGGAATTGACGGACGAAAGCATTAATCGTGAAAACATGGGCATTAAAGAAAACATTTCAAGTATATGGAAAACCTTCTTCATATCTACAAGTATTCAGCCGCTTAGATTCGTTCTGTTACTAGAAAATGTACTCGCCGTCTATAGAAACCTCGAGCTTTATAATAAAACAATCCGTTACTTGATATACCTCCGTATTATACTTGTTATAGGGATGACTTTTGCTTGTTTAGTATCGCACGCAATATTGGATGTACCATTATCTCCAAGTAGTAGAGTAATTTTCTACATGAACGGAATAACTTCTATCGTTATAATGACATTTGCTAGTTTTTACTCTAAAAAATTCAGCAAACTTGTCTCACTCATCGACGACAATCACAAGTATTTTGCAAGCGATAAAGAATATCACAAGAGTTTATTAAAACAAGACATGATTATCAAATATGTCTTTTTCATTTCCAATGGCGTTTCACTAATTCTTTACATATATTTGTACATGACCCTTTACTTTGATATTGCTTCAAACGTAAATATTTTTTTTGCTATATGCGGAAGAATATACGATTACCGTTGTATTACTGAACTTATGTTTGTATACGCTCTTCTTTACGTAATATCGGCCCAAGTAGAATGTGTAACGCGTGCTTTAAGTAGGAAAACAGTACCTGGATTTAATTTAATAGAAAATAAAGAAATGCCACTGGATTTAACAGAGCTTGAAGAAATGTTTACTATTTGCTCGAATATCAAAAAGTGCTCTCAACTAATCAATGAAATATTTGGACGACAAGTAAGTGAAAGTATGACAAACGGGTTGGCAACTATTCAATTGTTTTTTTTTTAATTCTTATTCTCAGAAAAATGTACAATCACTTTGTTGCCAAATGTATAGTTTTAGGAGAATCCAAATATAAGATTTCTGGTGTGTTATTTTGCCTAATACCTACTTTAATTTTATTTTTAGTTAGTGTTAATGTTGGCTTCAGCGACGTCTTACTGCATTCTCTTCCTTTATAATACGGCATCACTAAGTGTAAATGTAAGTATTAACGATATTCAATATGTTTTGTACAAGTGTTTATCGATACGAGCAATATCGTAATCGCGCCACGATATTTTTCAGACCAAAAGAAAATACAAAAAAAATTACAAGTTTACTTATTAATAAAATATTTAAAGACCAAAAGTATCTGATGTCGGAAACTAAGGGAAAACGTCTGCCCGGTCATCTAGTATTTTCTATACTTGTAATAACATTAGGTACTCAGTAAAAATACATAGTTACCGCTAATTCAGTTAAAATATTAATAATTCCAGGGCTTCCACGATTTAACCGGCTTCACCGGAAGCGTACTGAAACTAATAACATTCTTCTTACCAATTTTCTTTCTATCTTGGAGCGCCCAAAAAATACTTAACAACGTGAATAATCTGCGTTGTCAACTCGGCAAACTTCTCATTGATTGCGAAACGAGTAAGTATGTATTATTTTAAGTAGATAATATCAATATAAATGGACGAAAACCCGAGCTAAGGACTACAATAAGTTTCCACAAGAGTGTCGGTACTGCTATCTACTTACTCATTACTTAGCTGCTATAAATATAGCAAGACAGCTTGCAAATATAACTGGTAACCGATTGAAAATTGGTTGAATTCGGGTTCAAAGTTGAGACCTTCATATTGATATGGGATTAGAGTTAGTATTAGAAACCCCTCCAATATGGCCAATATGACGAATTTCTTGTGATGATGATAGTGATGTTTTGTTTCAGATGATGCGTACTACAAAGCGACTAAAGGATTACTTCGTTTGATGACCACTTGCGCCATTCGAACGAGGACTTTCGGCTCAATTGACGTAGATATGTCTCTTATACCTTCCTTTATCATGTTTGTCACCTCCTACACTGTCATTGCTCTACAGTTCAATAATGTTGTATAGTTTATGAAAACAAGTTGTAAGTTTTTAATAAACTTTTTAATTGTATAACGAGTCATTTTTATCACCTTTGTTATCGCAACATGTACTATTGATTAACTATTTGCTATTTTCCATTTTAAAAGGAAGTTGGTAGAAGTTTTCAAAGTATTTTCAAAAACAAAAGAAAATTGTGTTACTAAAAATGAGAGAGTAGGTAAAGTTCTTAATATTATTATTAAAGTAACACGTCGACCTGCACTTAACTAAGCTATGATCTGTAATTATATAGTCAAAAGAGAAAAGAGGAAACTCAATCTCAACAGTGGGATGGATATATAAAAATTTAATTACAATAGCATACCTACATTTAAATAGCACTTAAAAGTAATGAGCATTTAAATAATCGACAAGTTTGATTACTTTTATTGCTTGCTCCGTAATAATTCACTTATTCCAGTTGACAAGAGATGCTCTTGTAAATAATGCAGTATGTAATTCCATTACTTAATTAAAACCTTAGAACGCTGCAGTCGACAACCAACTTAGCGTTAGGATACCGTTTGTTACATAAACATCACCAAGCTTCGTTGTATTAAGTGTATTATTATCTAATAATTTTACATCATGTGTTGTAAAGTGCTTAAGCAATTTTTTAACATCACTTGTGTACAAACAAACATTAAGCCGTTAAGATTTACTTTGATAATGGAAAATATCTTCGCCGTATACAGAAGCTTAGATTGCTTTAAAACGAAACACTGCATTTTAATTGTGCTCCGAATATTGATGGAAATCGCTATCTGCATATCCAGTCTAATTATTCATTACAATTATCTTGTACCAATAACCGCCGACAATGATTTAGTATGTTACTATACGAACGTATTCAATTCCTTGTTTCCTGTAATATTTGCCAGTTTATATTCGGCAAAATTCGATCGACTTCTCTTAATGATCGAAAAAAATCATTCATATTTTTCCAACGATATGGAATACCAAACCAATATGAGGAAGCGAGACAAAGTCATAAAAGTCAGCTTTCTTATTTATCTGCCAATAGTAATGATCACCGTCTTATATGGTTCTTATGTTAGAATAGGTGAATTTGATTATACAATTCTAAATGTTATCTACAATTTAAACTCAAGGGTATGTGACTGCCGAAACGTATTTGAATATGTAGCTCTGTATTCTGTTCTGTATGTAATATCACAGCAATTAGAATGTATTACGCGTATAGTGAGCAAAAGAAAGACATCTGCAACGGCTGTTGTTGAAAGAGAAATCTGCAATGAGAATTTGAGGGAATTAGGACAGCATACACAAGATTTTGAAGAATTGTCTGCTGTATTCTCAAATATCGCAAAGTGTTGTAAATTATTTAACCAAATTTATGGTCTACAAGTAAGTTTTTTCTGTTAATTTCTCGCGTGCTTAATAGCCTATGGTTAATAAACTTAAACATAACATTATTATATCATCTATTTACATCGTGCTCACTGATAATAAATATTATGCCGCCCGCATAAATTTAAAAACCAAATTAACCTTAATTTTGATCGTATCTTCTAGCTAGTATTCATGCTTGGATGGGCTGTTACTTACTGCATTTTGTTCCTGTATACGACAGCATTTCTTAGCATCAAAGTAAGTTATTTTTTATACAAACACTTTAGCAGCCAACTATGGAGTAGACAGGCATGACTGTGGCAATCGTCGTTGTTAAAACCAGAGGCAACCAAATTCTATAACATGTTTATCGGCCAAAACTCTGACTCTATTTGGCCTGACTTCTAAATATTATGCAGAGCTCTATTGCTGTACTAAAATAATTAATGTTTAATTTGTAAATTTTTTCCAGGGTTTTCACGATGTAAGAGAACTCTTAAGCAGCATATGGCGACTTATGATGTTCTTTCTGCTTCTACTCCTATTATCACAAATTGCGCAGAAAAAACAAAACAATGCGAAAGATCTTCGTCAGCGACTTGGAAAACTCCTTATCACCTACGCTGGCGGTAGCTATTTCTTTATTTATCAGTTCAGTGGCAAGGCAACAATCTTCACTTTTTCCTCAATGAGACAAAACTGAATAAACTTTTTTCTGTATAAATAAGATCCAATCTATCTGTATTCTGGGACCTAAAGACGCATTCGTTTATTGAAAAATGTTTTTTTTTTCTTTCTTTCAGATGATGCAGGGTATAAACATACGAAAGATTTTTTACGCTTGGTGTCGATTAGATCTATTCAAACCCAGACCTTTGGCTCGATAAACATTGACATGAGTCTCATCCCTTCTGTTATTATGTTCATAACTTCTTACACTGTCATAGCACTGCAGTTTAGTAATATTATGTGAATTCATTTGTGTGTACTTATTATTATAGAACCTTAAAAATGCATGCTAGGTATTTTTTTTCTGCCAGTATTCGGAAGCGAGCTAATTCTTTTGGAATCTATTTATGTAAACACTAATTGGCCTAATCGCAAGTTTAGAATATATTTTAAAGTTACATACTAGTATAATATGTAGATCTATAGACAACACTGCACAGCATAAGTAAAGAGAATACTTTTAACAAAAACGTACCTTTAAGATACATTTTTATTGACGCAAAATAATCTGAGAGCTTGTCAATTGAAGATTTTGCCGGGTTTATAGATTGAGGCTATTTTCAACGCATCGTTTTTGTCAAGATGCGGGAAATTGCAATGAAGTATAAAAAAATTGTGCCGTTCGGCTACTGCTCTAGGTTATCCGGCAGATTTGTTTAATTAAAGTATACCTTAAGTATCGTAAATCACGTTCAACGCACAATTGCAAGTAGATGGGAGATTTATGGGACTACCAGTCTTGATATATCCTTGTAAATAACGGATAATAGGCACTATATCTTTGGGTCAATCTTGCGTGATCATAAGGCTCTGTACCACAAAGTTTAATACCGACAGTTGTCCTATGTATATTTGTGGAACCCTTTATCTTTAAACCAACTCTTTCTTCATATTCTAAGGCGTAAAGGACTAAGGGATGAATAATAAATAACAGTCTGCCCCTACAGAGGTTGTACTACAACATATTGCATAATTCTGTGCAAAAATATCTGCAACGATTTTCAGGGTCCTTGTGAATTATTTCTAGTGATTTAAATAAAAAATTATGTGCCAAACGGTTAAGACTTTCACAAGTTTTGGACAGTCAAACTTAAGGTAAATTATTTTTAAAGGGTGTATAACGAAGTTAAACAAGCGGAAAAACGCTCAGTCTAAAAGCAGCCTAAGGGTAGATGTTTGAGGAGGAAAATGGAACGGCGTGATAATAGATAAATTTTCTGATGACACGTCGTTGACAACTTAATGGCGTTTGAATAACTAATGGATTAATGTGTTGTTCCAATAACTTAACATGTATGAATGAACTACAGAACTTTGGAAATAAATTAATGTCTATGAGGAGTATATTTATAGGTATGTGATCAGTTGAGTATTACAGTTACATCAGTTCTTTATTACTACAGTTACTAATAGATAGGTAAAATAAAATGTCCGCCTGCTAAAATTAAAGAGGCGGGCGTGATTAAAAATTTATAGCTTAAGACACTTGTACAATTGGGACGAATCCTATGATGTGTCATGTACGTCAACGTGACAATGGATTGTACATACATACACTATACACGTACATACATGTATACAAACAGATTTATTTTATAATGAGCGTAACTTAAAACACTTATTTTACTTAACACTTTCAAACTTTTATCATCTAGGAAACTAAATAATTTAAATGTAACAAGTACTCACGATGTATTTATTTTAGATTTATTTTAAGTAAAAATATTGAATAAACAAAATTCAATCATTCATTTGAATAGAATGCCAAAAAAAGTCCTAACGCAAAGAAACCATACGATTGATATTCAATATTTTGAGTATTTTATTAATTCGATAGCCTTTCAAATACTTTAGGGTTTCTTTCATTGTTTGAAAAGTATTGTAATTTTCAGCATTGTGGCTCAAATAATATAAACCACATGTTTTCTAGCAATAATTTAAATACAAAAGAGAAAGCCATACTACGACATACAATGAGAAAAACACTTTGAAATCATCGATTTATATGAAACATTATAAACAGAAAGATATAATAGACTAAGTATATATTAACAGCGTATAGCAAATGTTTTAAAAAATACTTGCCCTTCTAACTTCGCTATGGACTTTACGTGTAATGTTTACTCAAAATTTTCAAAAAAATACCTGCATTTATGCGAATAACATAATATGCGTAGATACCTAAGGTGTATAACTTAACTGAGTTTATTATTATACTTCCTCCAGACAAATACATACTTTCTTTCATAGTATATTCTCACGGGTAAGTAAACAACAGGAACTTTCTTTGATTCTTACCAAACCTTTTGTTTTTCGAGTGTTATCCATAGTTGTGCTACCTAATTAGATAGAAGCAGGGATTGGTGTTGACAGGTTTTGTTTGCCAGCCATTCATGGTGAGAACTGACCCACTTTTGTAGTACACGTTGCCTTTTATTTATCCACCTTCATAGTTGCTAGATACCTACCTACAGATTTACATTTCTACATAACAAAGTATTTTAGGATTATGTCAATACCTGGCACCTATATCGTTTTGTAATGTCCATCCATTCCTTCTTTAATAAGTCTACTAAAACGCTGTTGCTTTGCATGAATATTCTTCTCCGTGTAAACTTTAACTATGCCAAATTTAAAAGCAGTGAGTGTATTATTCTTATAGAAGTTACACTTGACATATATTTATAATTAATTTTGTAGGTTAATAACCAGAGTTACTGTTCCCTACATCTACGAGTACGTCACATGACCAAAATTCATTACTCAACGCCCGTCGTGGTTAACATGCAACGATACAATTCAAATAAAGCGCAAATTTCAGTGCACAGATTTAGCTAAAAGCCTGCCAGTACTATATCTAGGTAAATGGAGCTGACTAAGCTTGCTGGAACCGCATTCTGGCCTCAACATGTAACGTGGGTTATATATCTCTTTGTTTTAGACGATACATCAATTTTATATCGCAATATAACAGTAGATCTGATAGGCCTATCTATCCTTGAGGACCTCGTCTCTGTAATTCAGGACGTATCCTGGTGACTAATAGATCAGTGTAGCATCTCACTGTTGAAAAATAATTATTGGATACTCTTCGCTCAGGATCTAAACAAGTCGCCGGGCAATCATCACCTCAAGTTCTACTTACCAAAACCTATTTTGCGGTACATGTTCATAAACGATCTACTGAAAAAAAAGATTAAAGCACGTACACCAAAACTCAGTCGCGCCCAAAACTCCCCAAAGCGTGATCGATCATCACTAAAACCGTCTAAAAACAAACGCATACCGCGATATAATAAAGGTTGAACCTTTTATTTCTCCTTTCATCTTGCCCGTATAATTATCACACCACATAAAACCCTTTACCGAGCTTTGTCGCAGTCCTTAGTTCCGTAACTCCCAGCTTTATAACGATGCAGTTCAATGAACTTATCCTTGGGAATGTGAATTTCAAATGACGAAATTTTTACCGACTATTTTTGTGACAAGGAGAATAAAAAGGGAAAGTATTATGATAGATCTAAGTGCTTACAATGTTGTTACCTATAGCATTATGGATTTTGTATTAGGTATTTGTTTTGTATTTCATTAGTATTACGAAGAGGTCTTTAATTCTCTTACTTGATGAAGGTGTAAATAAATAATCAATGCTTTATCAATTTCAATGTCTGATGCTACACGGGCAAATAGGGCATGAAAATAGTATAAAATAATTAAAAATACAGACACATTTTCAATTTATATAATAGTCGCACGCTATTACCAGCTACCACTCATTTATAATCCAAACACTCATCCTATTTGTAATCATCGAATGCGGTCTCGAACGATCAATTCAATGTCCTCGAATTGATGTTACGAATTGTTTATGATTGTGTTTTGTTTTTGAAATAATATATTTATTTATTCATACAACGAGCTGTTGCCCGCAGCTTTGCTTGCGGAAATTATAATTTTGCGGCGATATTTACCCCCTTAAGGGTTGATTTAAAAAAATCGTTAAGTAAGGTTCTTCATCCTTTTCATCCATACACCCAAACACGAATTTGAAAACTGCTAGCTTTAAAATTTGGTTAATTTTCATACAAACTTTCATCCCTTATTTCATCCCCTTATGGGTTAATTTCCTAAAATTTTTAAAATCCGCACTTCTTAGCTTAGTATCGAAAACCTAAATACTAATTTGCAAACTGCTTGCTTTAATTTTTATTTTATTTTCATACAAACTTTCATCCCCTATTTCCCCCCCTTAAAGTGGGAATTTCCAAAAATCCGTTCTTAGTGCTCCTCTACACTCTAGAAGGAATCTCTGTGCCAAGTTTCATGCTTCTAGGTCTATCCGTTTAGGCTGTAGCGTGTCTGTCAGTCAATCAACATTTTTATTAAGTAATGATGATGATGATGATAATTACATTCTGGGAAACTCGCTGTGTTGTCGAAATTCAATCGTTAATCATTATGTTATGGATAATCTCGTAAGATATCTATGTTTGGCTAGCTTCTCAATGATAATTAGATATTATTGCACAATAGCAGTAAACATAAACTGTGTAGGTATAAATATAATGAGTGGAAAACATAATGTATAAAAATATGTTATCCATGTCTTAAAATTTCACGAGTTTTTAATAAAAACAAAGATCTTCATTACACTTCCAAATTACAGTGCAGAAATATTACGATCTTATTCGTATGCCAACTTAAAAATACTATCATCAGACTAAAAAGAAAACTGTAAATAGTAAGTGAAGGGAGGACGATAAAATGAAAATGAGGAGGGAGGCCTCGTTAATGGCCGGCCCCATTGCGCTCGGGATTGTCACAGGCTCAACATTTACAATTATCCAATAAAAAAATAAACCTTATCCATAACAGAATAAAGATTAAACTGCTGCGGCGATGAGGCCCTTAAAAACGACAAAGAACGCATAAAATTCTGCAACACAATGGATTTTCAGAAATGTAACAGACGTAATGTCTAATTAGATGAATCGTGGGCTTTAGGATCGAAGCTGCAGGTTCTCAAGCCTCTCGGATTTTTATCCTACTCTAATTTGTTATAAGCACTCGTTCCATTTTTCATTTAGCAGAAATGCCCCAAATTTTCATGTTTGTTATAACAATTGTTTCGGTTGTTTTCCTTATTCATAGAGATTTAACGTACGTGTTTGTTACAATACTTTTTCTTAAACGGTTGGGCCGATTTGGATGCGGTACATGGGGCTATGATTAAGACACACAAAGGGACCATCTAAAGTATTAGAGTTGTTGAAAAACAGTCATAGCATAAGTTATCCAAAATGATGAGAACGTAGCGAAGTACATGAAAATAAAATATGGGGTATACATGATGTGAAAAACTAAGGGATCAACGAAACTGTAAAAAAAATCTAAGTTAAACACTTGTCTATAATTATGTGTGACTATCTTTGAAACGTCCTTGATTCTTAAGAACACCAGATCATGTATTCAATAACAGGATTCTGATGAAAAACACGATGACTCATGAAATTAATTATGATGCCCATCCAGCTTCACTGATTGAAACTTGAAGGTCTTTCATCGCTCTTATTAAATTTGGGACATAATTAATTCTCAATTTAATTATTCCATCCATTCTTCTTAAGTCACTCCTAAACCGAGATAAGTACGTACTTCTAATGAGCTCCTATTAGCATTTCAAGATAAAATAAAACCCAAGAAATTTCAGGGATTTATTCATTTGAATATAACGATACTAAACTCATTCCCCTGGGATGAGAAAAACTGTAATACAAGAAAAAGCGCAAGAAAGACATTGGGTACATTTCAAGAAATCCCTTGAACAATTTTATATAATTACTTAGATAGCAGATAAAAGACGTTTAGCTAAACTAAATAAAATATTCAACGACATCTGAGATAATTAAGAGTTTAATTTCAAAGGCAATTTAGTCTTTGTAGAAGAAGGCGATTTGTAAGATTTTTTCTTTTGTCTTTATGGAAAGTAATTTTTTATCCCGGCGCTGAGTGATGCGAAGAATAAAGCAGAGAAATATTAAATAGATTATGAGACTTCATCGTAGGAAAGATATTAATTTCTTAGAATTGATCAATGTGATCTAAATATATTGTAATCTAAAGAAGTTTTGAGTTATGGTTGCTTATAATTGGGAAGGCATTTAATTTGCTGTATAATGTATGCTTTGTAAGAAATGTGCAATGAACTTTCCTTTGGCGATCCTTAAATAAATAAATAAAAACATAATCCCTAAGGTCATAAGGCTCGGTATAATGTTCACTGTTTAACTCTCTGTCAGTCAGTGCCATTTTATTTGAGTACTAAATGATAATATCCGTATGGGATCGCATTGAAAGGGCTAGTACAAACAAGGACGACGAAAGCCTGTCTTCAGTTAGGTGTCGACACATACACACACACACACAGACTTCGAAGCGATGCAGACTGTAGATAGTATAGAACAGGCTTTAGTTGAGCATAAAAAACCAATGTACATTTTCACGTAAAAACGACATTAGTTACAATTTTCACTTCACTAACTTGTGTAACACGAGTTTGTAATTTATTTTCTTATAATTTGATAGTCAGCCTTCTAGGACAATGATAAAAATAAAATGATAGATGATGATAAATACTTGTAAATGGCAAAATATAAACCATAGGCATGAACTAGTATCTAAGTGCACTAAAAATGTTCTGTTAAAACATGCCACAAAAGACTAAATTTCAAAGTTTTTCAAAGCCTACTCTATCTGTGAAATACGCCACGACTTTCACCGGGCTTATATTACACATACGCGCCCGGCCGATGAAAGAGCTCTCTGGAGTGAACGTTGGACCTTTTAATGGTAACTGCTAGCTCCTGTCTGAATGAAAAATAAGGATGGCGTTTTTGCAGCTCCGAAACGAAAATAGGTAACAATGTAGCATTTGAAAGTTCAGCGCAAGCTTTGGTTTATACTGTAAAAGCTCTCACTGACTGCGACGGCTTACATTTGCAAAATCTTTTGCAAACGTATGTGGATAATTATGGACACATTAAATATGTTTACCATATGCGAAGTCTGTACTGCCATGTATTTGTAAACAGAATTCGATGTTATTTGTTCAATATTATATTATCATAAAATGGGAAAAAAAGGAAATTAAATTCCACTTTTTTTAATTAAAATTCCATCATACCATCAGTGTAAATTAGTGTACCGAAGCGTGTAGTTTCAACCAGTTGTGATGCTTTAGTTATCAGTTTACCAACGTCCAATTAGCTGCCTGTTCCCTTTTAGTTTATGGTGAACTTGATAAATACTTCGCCAGCCATAAACCTCTGATCTGGTCCAGTAACTATACTATTAGAAACGGATACAGTTATAGTACTATTAGTAACGGATAAAGTTTTCAAGTCAAAAGCTGTAATGCAATCAGTGAAAACCGCATAGTTTTCCTGATAATTTTTGTGTTATTGAAGAACATTGTTAAGGTAACACCTATTTATTTTTTAAATAATATTATTATGTTACTTTAAAACAGGGATAATAGCAACCAGAATAATTGTCATTTACTTCTATAGCACACTCAATATCCCAAACTTCTTGACGGACTTCGAATGTGGTATCATTGTATTTTTCGCCATTTTAGGTTACATAGGATATATATTTTTTGGATAGAATTTATCATTATGATCCTTCCCCCAATTAACACCGGAAAAGGATTTATCATAATGATCCTTCCCCCAATTAACAACGGGTTTTTGTTTTTCTTTCCATCAATACTAGTTTCTCCATATTTGTATGACATCAAATAATCAGTCGTCAAAATACACCTCACCTTCGAAGATGTAGTAAAAAAACTGGTTATATAAAACAATGCAATACAACACAAACAAGCTTATAATAACCACAGCTCCTCATAGTTACTCACAAGTTTCTATGCTCACTTCATACCCTCTCCACACATTAATACAGCAAGGAAAATAAAAATTTCATTGCATGTTTCAGTTAACCTGTCAGTGCAAATTAGGTTACCAGAACGTGCAGTGTGAACGAGTTATGCAAATTGAGTTATCTGTTTCCCGCGTCCGGTTAATTCAGTTCTTTCTACTTTAGTCCACATGGATCATGCCTATTTTGCATTTAGATGAAATATTTCGCTCAGTTCTCTGCCAATACTTTTACGCTTCTAATGTTAACCTTTTTATGCGGATAGAATAATAAAAGTCATAGACATATGACATTTAATTTTATTTATTTTCAACAAAATCTATAGTCGTCGAATTTCATAAGAAATACACCTGTTCATAAAGTTGTTACGAATTTACTTTTTTTTTATATTGCACGTAGTTTGGCAGTCGCCAGTGTATGTGTTCGTATGTGTGCGTGTATCCGGAAGATATACTTAGGTAGAACGTAAAAGAAAAGAAACCGTAATAAATAAGTAGACAGGCAAAAAGTTGAAACAAATACGAGTAAATCAGTTCAAAAACAACGTAGTTTTATAGTAAACGAGCGCCGCGAACCGTAAAGCGGATCTCGTAAAGGCGGCCATTACGCCCACAGATGTTATCACAACATAAAACTCCAAAATTAAAACCTATAAAATATCGAGTACCGGCATGATTTATGTCACACCCGTTAATACTGAACAAATTGTGCCCCGAGTTATTGGAACTCGTAAAAATAACATTCGGTTTTTATCTCGTTATGACGTTAACGATAAAGCTTGAGAGTCCGGCGACTCAGAATCGATTTTACTTTATATTGATACTAAATTAATTAAATTATTCCTGAAAATAGATTACATAGATACATTTATAGGTACTTCTTTTTGTACAACTACGGAGCAGAAAATCTGGAGGGAAATGTTTTTCCAATTAGCATGCATTCCTTTAGCATGCTCTAAAACCTTAGCGATTGATTCGTCTCCTGGTAAATGTGACATAGACTACGAATTTTTTTAGCAGACCGTATTTTTGTTTTAATAATGACTACAATTGTATAATCTCATTGCCAAGAACTCATTTTCTACTCTACCTACCTATTTATATAACAGTATATTTTAATGTAGAACTGTAATATCTATGTTTTAAAAACTATGTTTGCTTTAAGTAAAACACAGTTCACATTGAAAACTACATTTCAGGTAATAAATTGGCTCTCACATTATAATCTACTCCGGGACTACTCCCGGATAAGTAAAATGCATGTGCGCTCCATAAACAAAATGAGGTTAGAAAAATTCACATTTCTCTTTAAACAAATGTAACCGTATTTGCACTTTATAACCAGCTCATAGTAGTTACGTCATAAAGTCATTTTTAAGGAACCTTTTTGTTATATTATTAACATTTATTTCTATCGAGACACAATTATTTATTTAACCATTTTGTCTTATAGGTTGGTACCTACTCATAGTTCTTTATAATTAAGAAACAATATTTAGCTATCGCACAGATAATCAAGAAAAAAAACTATGTAACTAACCTTTTTAAATAGTAGGTACTTTATCAAAGCTCTAGTAGCAAATAACGCTTCTACATAAGTTATACCAAACTTTAATTCATATTTTTAATTATTTTGTTTAGTTTAGAATTGCATAGTATATTCGTAGATGAGTAGGGTGTGTTTGCCAATTACCTTTCTAAATGCCCTTGAAAATATACTGGCTCGATTTTAATATTCGGGACTACATAAAGCAGTTTTACAAACGTTCCTAAAATATACCTCTAATCTGGTTAATGGTTAAAGCATTACACTCGTATATTTGAGAGTAAAATCCAGCATTTTATCGCTTCAGATCATTAAAAATTTGCATAAAGGTCGACCCGAGACGCGTTCAAATTACAAGCAAATACGCAGCTGCGTAATTACAAATATTGTTAATTTATTTTATTATCCTAATATTTACATAATCTGCATGATTGAGTGTAATGTAAAACAATTTGTCTAAGCTTATTTTAAGAACGTATGACAAGTAAACTTTTTTAGATATAAAGATATTAGGTTAGGGTAGAAAGTATTTTGTGGTTGTTCAGGTATTAAATATATTGTAAAATTAATCAGTATTTTTATTAATAAAAACGATATGTTAATAAGTGAACGTCTGAACTTTTAGCATATTTTTAAGACTGCAGGCTTACTAGTTTAAGAATTAAAGTTTGCCAAGTACGGATTGCTATATACTTCACACACCTTTGAAAACTTTATTGAGTACATACTCTTAGGTGTGCATATTTCCTCACTGTACTTTCTTTCACCGAAGCAAATGATAATTTGTTTCTAAGACTTCCATAACTATTTAAAATAAGAGGTGTTTATTTCGAATTTAGGAATCAAACCACTAAGCTATCACTGAGATCAATAAGTATAAAAAGATCAGTTTGATATAACTTAAATTAATTGTGTTTATTAGGAAAAAATATTAAGACCCTAAGCAAAGTTAATGTTCTACAGAATTTACGCTTCAAATTTGAATTGGAAATACTAGGAACTGTCTTAATAAATCTACATTCACCAAGTATGTCACAGCTTACTATATGAGATCAACTTATGTTCCGAAGTATTCAGTGTGAACGAGTTATTCAAATTGAGTTATCAGTTTCCCG
>LGAG01000919.1:91766-102282 GCA_001278395.1 Lerema accius | reverse complement strand
TTTTAAGGGGGGGAAATAGGGGTTGAAAGTTTGTATGAAAATTAACCAAATTTTAAAGCAAGCAGTTTGCAAATTAGTATTTGGGTTTATGGATGAAAGGAAAAAAAACCTAATTCAACGATTTTTTTAAATCAACCCTTAAGGAGGTAAATATCACCGCAAAACTATAATTTCCGCAAGCAAAGCTGCGGGCAATAGCTCGTTTATTGTATAACACATAATATTGATTTTTGACAAAATCGTCAGATCAAAGGCTCTTTTTCCTCATAGCCAGTTAACATTGTCTTCTTCTATAAAACGACGGTTTGACATAATTAATAGTCTATCGGTACAAGTCTTCTAGTAGGTACTTTAAAAAATATTATCTATCTGGACTCAACTTTACCCTTGCTTAGCTCACTAAACCACGGCATCCACACTGGACTAAAGTTGAACTAACCGAGTTCAAATGTCATTATTGCTTCAGCGTCTAGTTTCCAGTTGAACAATTTGTCAGATAGGATGAGTTTTAAATGCATTTAATGTGTTAAATATCGCCGCTTTTGAGGAGTATTGTGGCTTAGTTAAAGTATCGAATAGTTTACGAGCCATATGGTGATATGATGATGCCGAAACACAGTTCAATGAGGCCTAGGTTCGGTTCCTAGTGAGGCAGTAATTTGAAAGGTGAATTCAAATTTTTCTTCTCGGTTTGTCAATTTGTGTTATTTATTGTACTTACAACACAGAAAATCCAAGTGTGTATTCTAGGGTTATTGGAATTTAGCATAATTTAATTTAGCAAAGCATGCATCTCCTCGAGTTAGATTCTGATGCGAACATTTGTATTCCTCTATTAGATGTTACTAAAATGTATGAAAGGACAGGGAAAATTGACTCGAATTTGAACTTGAAGTTTGAAACTATAATAACAAACTTAGATAAAACGACATAGTATTCAGTATCACAGAACTCAGTACTTTAATGTAAGTAATTTGCACAACTTTTATAATTCAACGTAAAAGGTAAAAGCCAAGCACACGTGCATTCGACGGTATGCAGAACAAACTTGAGTGAAAAGTTTCTGAGTGTGCCATTCCCCAAACTTTTAGAAGGCATTGTCACCTTTTACCTCGTAGTACCTACTGTACTCTAACCACGCTAACGTAGTTCAAATTGTACAATATTTGCTTGAAAGTTTTGAGACGAGTTCATTGTAGTCTCTTGTATTTATTTAAAAGTATAGAGAGAAAATTTATTTCAATCCTTGATGAAAAAAAATTGAATCCACGAAATCTATGTAAATTAAAGTACCTACCTACTATTTGGTTAATGTATTATAGTTTAAAAACTTGTAAATAATGATTATAAGAGTTATGAATTGCAGTGATGATGATGTTGAAACCTAGTTACATTTAAGATCAAACCATTTCTCTTTCGTATGCGTAAAATGGAAGAGCACAACTATGAATTTTTAATGAAAGTGCCGACTGCGATATGCTAAGTAACTCATATTTATTCAAATAGCGACCTGAATTTTCGTATAGTCACTTTGTTTATAAAGCACAGCGGACTTTACTTTGAACTAATTTAATACTAGCAACATATTATTTTTGCTTTATACAAGAACATACATATACATGTATTTCACGGTATATCGAAGCGCTCATAGTCCAGCGGCTAGAAGCGAACGTAAGTCGTTAAAAGTCGATGAAATGAAGCAACTCTTGGTGCGGTCACAAATGGGATGGGTGACCGGTAGCAAAAATCTTTGAACAGTTCCGACCCTCAAAGGGCACGGGAAACGGGAAACTGCAGGGTTACTATCATTAGACGCCAGTCATTCACCCAAATCGAAAGCGGTAAAATCTATAGGGGACGGTGACTACGATTTGTCTGTCTGCTAGTTAAGTACATAAAAATCTCTGAACCTGCTAAGATTGTCTATGTAACTTGAATAATACACAAATGCAAAACACCAGCAAACCCAAACAGCAAAACCTGAAATGTAACATAGATACGTATTTTCATACAAAACTGTTCTTGAAATCAAACTCGAAACATAGCACTCAACTACGCTAAAACCATCGTGCGACTTTTTGTTACATCGATGTCGCACGTGTGAAAAGGCTTACTCGTAAAAGTATTTTAAAGGCGCACCGTTGAGATACGATGTAGTCATGTAGCGGTGTGGGGCACTCAGCGAAATTACCAGTTTGGAGCTGACCACGTGATTAGAGTAATGGACTGCTACACAACTCATGTTAATGTTGTTCATAAGTAATTAGCATGTCGTAATGATAACAGAAATTAATCTCTTAAGCTACAAAACTCATTAATTTTAATATTTATTAATGATTCTATAGATATGTATCTCTACTTTATTTCACCAAATTTTGATATCGCAAAAGATATAATCACAGTTTCAATATTAAAAGGAAAATGAACAAGCGTAAATAGCTATAATGCTAAAGCCAACGATCTTACTTTGAATTAATTTTATTAAATCTGTGCGCGAGTCCCGTTGCTAAGCCAATTTGTAAATATAGTTAATTTGTAACCAAGCTCTCTAAACTATAACTTGGAGCCAAATTGGCACAAAATTGCTCAAGTGAAAATTGGCTGTTGGGGCGGTAATGGCGTCCGAACTCTCGTCTTCAAAGTTGAAACCACAGCGCACGTAGCGGTTTCACTCTGACTGAAAGGGGAACTCTTTTCACATGACTTAACTAAAATATTACTTTCATTGCTTTGCAGAACTCTTTTAAATCTATGTTTTGAATATAAAAAACGCTACACACTTATAATCCCATACTATAATTCCTTATGTCCCTCAACTGTCAATAAGGAATCAGAATTCCTTATACGAATTACGGACATTTATGACCAGCTTAATTCGCTCAAGATCAACCTAAGCCACCGTGCTATGAGCGCATAAATTGCATTTTTTTCTATGCTTACTAAAATGATACTTATATTTCAAAGTTTAAAACGATTATTCTCCCTTCGACGTAAAGTACTCTCTCGAGACAGAAAAGAGCGTCCGCAAGTTTAATCCGATTCATGTTGTACTGAGCAGGATAAAATCGGAACTAGTAGGTAAATTGAGGAAAAAATAAAATAAATATTATTTACATAACTAACACATAATTATAATCTAAATGCGCAACCTGCAATGATGTAACGTAATTAACATTGAATTGGATAAGCTGATCATAGACTGATCGCTTTAAGGAACTGCCAGTAACTCAAAGCAGTTAGAACGGTAGCATCTGTCAGAATCTGCCAGTTCTGTCTGCTTCATACTGATCGTCCATGACCAGCTTTAAACCTCGCAATACAATATTGATGATCGATTCCATGACATGACTTCCATGACACTAGGCGACTTCTATCGGATGGCTGACAAAAAGTTGTGATTGTTTATAACAAATAGATTTATAATTAACCTCTCGTTTCCATTCTTGTCCTCACAATCAGCCTATTTCATCATCAAGATTATACAAATACCGAAAATCGAGAATAAGTCATCAGCAATATACTGAGAAAATGTTCCCGAAATCTGATCACCAACACACGTCCAAAAGCAGGGCAATACATGCATACGAATAAGGGATTAACGAGGTTTCGTTCGACAGGGGATGGTAATAAGAATTTCAATTTTGGCAAAGACTCCGATTTATGAGGTTCTGTATTGATATTGGCGTGGACAGGTGCAAAAAAGGTTCCCCGTCTGACATAAGATTTATATATGTAACGGAAACATATCTAAAAAAAATTTTTGGTTATTTTCTTCGAGAGTGTATATTAGCATCTCTTGGTTAATATACCTAAGCGTTATTGAAATCATTTTACCACCCCCAAGTCAGTACAGGCAACTAAGATCTGAAAAGAAAATATGTTCATTGATTAATAACTGTAATTTTTCAACTCCTATTTAAAACAGTAATAAATAATTATTTAATGACTATTAGAAAACTTTTAATTTACAAGGATATAAATATATACAATTCACCCAGCCACATCTGATAGTGGATTATAGATCAATAGAAATACAAAACACTGCAAATAAAACTAAATAATAACACAACTTAGTAATTAGAGTAGGGTAGGATCGATTCGCAAAATTTCGGTCCCCAAATATAATCTCTGAATTCTTAATTCCCAATTAAACACAATTTCGGAGATCGTAATTATTTACGTCACAACGAAGTATTGGATAAGTTTTAATTGACTTAAACAAAACCTTAGCTAAAATATTTTCTTCAGTCTTTCTTTCAAAAATATTTATTCACCGTGTTTACAATTGTAAAATTATTTCGACAGAATTTAATAATTAATGTTAATAAATAGGTACATATTGCTTCATAGTATGTAGGTAGGATTACTCTCAAACAATACCGATACTTTGTATGAGTACATCAATCGTACAAGTATAATGCAAAACAATATCAATGACATACTTGACTCTTAACATTTATTTGTCAATAAAATAATCGAATGTCATGAATAACATTTAAAAAAATTATCACATAAAAAGTTAAAAAACCAAAGAATTCTTAGATACTTACTTAGACACACTGAGGTGAACGAACGCATGAATATTGTTCATACTTATAAGTCGTGACTATCGCTTCGTATGTCACGGTTAAATAAGCCTAACTTCCGTTCAACACGATCGGAAATATGATTGGAATCTCTGCTTTGTTTTAAGTATTTTATGTCTCTCTGTAGATATATGCTTCTTATTATACACTCCTGGACACCAGAGAAAAGTCAATCTGCTTATTTCAGCACGACTTTTAAACCAAATTTATTTTTCTGTATCAGTAATTTAAAGGTTAAATTGCAGCATAACTCAATTTAGATGTCCGTGAATGCTTACGTGGTATCTACATTTTTATTATGTCTGAATCAGGTTAATAATTTTTACCTAAATTTCCTGGAAAATGTAAGGGGACTGAATTCGGCTGTCCGGGAGTATATTTTTCACGTTTCCAGACACCCAAAATTTTTTTTGGCATCATAAATATTTGAACTTATTAACTCACATCATAATACAAATCTACATACTAAGAACCTAATCTTTTAACGATACAAAAAAATCACGAACGACATTATGTATTAAGTGACTACAGAACCCTAAGAAGAAGGTTCACTACATTTAACTACTGGGAATATACGCCGGGATGTTATTACAGCATTCGCACTGCCTTTCTTATTGGAGCGTTCATTCGGGCTCAGATATTGTCGTGTGCACCTGATCTCTCGAGGGAATGAGAACTCATTAACGTGGATTAGCGCGCAAATTAACTTTTTCATATACCTTCTAGAAAAGTCTAATCTTTGGGACAATTGAGGCGGAAAGAAAACAGCGAACAAACTTATGTTCGTATACAGTTTATACGTCTACTTCCAGGAACGTAATGAGAAAGTCTAAAATGTTTTAGAAAATGTTTATTTTTTACATAAACTCTACGTTTCCCTTTTTATAAACATCGATAAACATTATTGGATGGCTTAAAGTTTAACAAGATTCAGTATTAATAACGCAGAGTAAGCTGGGAGTAAACTCTTATCGGTCGTTTAAATTTAAATTGATTCTATGATTTGTGTATTAGGATTTTTTTAATAAGGTTGCTAGACACACTTTATTACTTAATGTTTGATTATTAAATTCATTTTGTATCCTAGAGTGAGGCTATGAAGTAACAGATACGAATTAAGTAGATTTATAATACAAAAACTTAAAAAGTATATAAAAAGGTACACTTGCAGAATAAATCCAACCTCATAAACACGACAGACTTACAGCCACAATTTGTAAAATCTAACGGCGAACAATTACAGCGTGTCAGTTGAAAGACCCTTGATTTAATCTCAAGAGAAGGATTGCGGAAGGCTGATATAATGCTGAACTAAATGACGCGGACATCTCGCCCCATTCTCCTCGGCCCACCCCAGTGCTGCCATCTGCCCACCCGCTTCCAGATTAATCTTCTACATGCCTCAATGTCATCTGCCGTTGCAAATGACGCAAAAAATAATGATAAATATGGGGAAATGCGCGTTTTCTCGTTTGAAAAAACCGTTCATTACGCCGAGTCCTTGTTTGAAACTGTAGTTAAGTACATACGTTTAAGGCGCGAATGTTTTTCATAATTAACGACATGATACTTTTTATTTTGCTCGCGTGTGGTATTTTTGAAAAGAAGGTGCTCTTTTTAAACATCAAAAGACTGCGTGGCTTGCTGAAACTATGTTTGTTTATTTTTTATCTCACTCTATTTTTGCAGAGTATGTGCTGACACAATCATAAATAAATTCAAAATCGTACACCCCTTTAAGTTGCGGATTTTGCAACAAGATAATTAAGACATAGTTTTCAAGTCTCTTTAGAATTACATATTTCAGATACCTACCTATTTCGATACAAGTAAATAATGATTTTTATGACAGCAATAACAAAAATAAATGAGGAAATCTAGATAATGTTTCCAATAACAATCCATTCATTCCATTAGTATTTATTATCTCCTAACGAAGAACGTCTATAAAGTATAGCGATTTATTAATTATTTCCCAATAAATGTAATAAGCGCGACAGGGAACGCTAATATCCGTGATATTTCATCAAGCCCTCAATAAGGAAGATGCCGAAACAGAAATGAACGTTAGCTATTTTGTCGAAGAATTAAACTCACTTTTGTGTAGGCGAGAAGCGACAAGCTACGTGACCTAAAATGGTGACCAAAAACCTATGGTCAACAGTAAATTCATTAGTTATATTCCCGACTGCACCAGAAGGAGGGTAATGTTTTTCGAACGTATGTATGTATGTATGTATGTATGTCTATTCCTTTGGCACACTCTACAGCACAAAGGGTTTGACAGATCACTATTAAAGGAATGACATTGGTACTATAAATCTTGCGCCCTAATTTTTATATAGAATTCGTAGATAATTTCTATCTTTAATAAAGCACCTTGTCCTAAACTACGCACTGACTGTATCAGCGACATCTCTATCAAAACTTTTTTTAATACTTTAACCGCGTTCATCGTCTATCGCATCTGGTTTTCAGTAAGACGACCAGCTAAATATACCTCGATATTCCTCGGTCCGGGTCGACATTCGCACAGATTTGAATCAACGCCAGACCAATATCCAGTGAAGCGACAAATCAGCACTTCGATATTGCCTCCATTTGGGCATCCACCTCAATATATGGAAAATTAGATTTTTCATTGCGACGCCAGACCTCGCACTCCGCCGCGGATAATAATAAAAAATAAATATTTTCCCTAACAAGACCATTTGGGAGTTATCGAAAATATTTTTATCCTATAACTTTAACCTAAAATTACGTTAGTTGTCGCATTAATTAAAAAAAAAACTTCAATGCAATATATTCAAAAGAACTATAGGTACTCCTAGTTTAAAGTTATAAACGGATTTCATACTTTCTTCTTAGCTGACAACGCATTCGTTACGTCGAGTTTACCTATATTGGAGACCTACTATACAAATGCGGATTTACGGCTAAACTTTTTCTCTAAGTGTTACATAAATATTTTATGCCCACCTAAAAAGGATTTATTTTAACATGATCGAAAGTTAACACAAAAAAAAAACAGAAATTAACTCTTCTAGTCGGTGATATCCAACAAAATATTACATACTCTTGGTTGTTGAATCAAATCGTCATCAAAATAAAAAGTGTAATAAACACAGGCACTTAAATAATAACAACATTAACACATTATAGACGTATGTTGTTTCGCTTTGATGTGGTTTATGGTCAGAACAATACGCATAGCATTGGAAAATGAAAGTACCTTTAAACTGTGTAATTAATTGAATTAAATTCCGATACAAAATTGATCTATACTTAAATAGCATAAAAGGTTTTAGACCTAAATGCAATATTATAATTAAATTTACATTATATAAATAGCAAATTATAACTTTAATTTTCTATAACAAAAATCTATATAAGAGAAGTCCTTAGTTGTACAAAGCATTGTATAAGAGTATAACGTAGAATGAAATGTCAAATACAAAGAGTTTAAGAAAGTATTCCGATCACAGTGGAATCCTACAGATATAATAGAGAGTATCAAACGAAGTTGTCTTTAACAGATTCAGTTTAGAAAATAGAAGATACACACGTACGTAACCAATGAGTACGTAAACAATGAAAGCAAAAAGTTTATGTAACTTATAGGCAACCAAGTGATTTCAGTCTACTACTCTCAAAAGGTCACATTTTACCCATGGGATACTTAAAATTTATAATTGGTGTTTGTGTTATATAATAATAATAATAATAATAATAATAATATGTTTATAGCATGAGGATAGTAAACGAGCTTGCAGTGCTACCATCGCCTCCGCCCATAGATGAATGGACATCGTGACAAGTCTTAGGTTGTGGCTTAAAATTATTTTATTAGATATTACAACAAGAAACATGTCTCGTACACGTAGAGTACAAATTCTTGGAAGAAGCCTAACAAACTGGAAGTTTGTCATGCTTAACTATATATACGGCAATAATGGTACAGGTAATGTATCACGGTACACATTATACACAGGAATAGGCACATCTAGAAGTGGTGAAAGTATTCTTTGTGTCTCGTCCGTAACTCAATCGGGCGCAAATGGCTCTTGCCGCGGCATCGCGTTACAAGGCGACAGCGGACGTCCATTTCCCGCGCGCTAACTCAATCACAGCACACAGAATAGATAGCTAATAGAAAGGTCGCAAGTATTTGATATGTTTCTTTGCATCTTTTGGGACCACTCATAACAGGTATTTATTAAGGGTATGGGGTATCTTGACTATCATAATATTTGTGAAAATTTTCATCCCTTTTTAATCGTAGTGTTTAATTGAATAGCTCTAATAGTACTCCAACCCCAAAATCTCTATTTTATGTTCCAAATATGGCTACTTACTCCGCAGAATACTTTAAATTAGCCCGTTGTTGACAGTTAGTCTATAACTTTCAGTCAGTTATTAATTTCATGCACTGACAGAATTATGAAACAACGTCTCGATATTTCATCCATATTTAAAACTTATGAACACTTCTCGCAGCTTCTATGCCAGCATTAACGTTCCAATCTTTCTCCAGTGAAGTAGGACAAGTAACGTTAGAACGTTACTCCAGACAGTTCTAATTGATTTACAGTCTATGTTCGCAAGACTCCCCTCGCGGCCTCTACAGAACGTGACCGAGCGGCTCTCTTACGACTCTCTAACAAACTTGGCTGCTGTTTTCCTTCCGCTTTGTTCTCGAGTACCCTCTCTCGGGTATATTGCCAGCTTGTTTACACGTGTTGTGTGGACGCTCGAGGGGCCACATTGTTGCTCTGTTTACCTGCTCGCTCACTATTATGTACGTAACATTCAGCGTTTCTGGAACGTATTTGCTTTTCCGATAGGCTGGCTAGGCGTTGATGTATATAATTATGTTGCTACTAGTGCTACTGTGGTACAATACCCTAGAAATACATGAGATGCTTATTGGTGAATGTATTGTTTTCTTTATTTCCTGTCACGTCATGTGATAGTGTGGATTTATCTTTTAGGTAACAAAAAAAAATTTATTAAAAAGCAATATGATTTTTGCACATTCTAAAACGATCTATAAAAAAGACAGGATTATTTCATACCGTTTTAACATAATACATCTTTAATACCTACTTAAACGAGTTTTATGTAACGACATATTTCTAAGTGGTTGGGGAATTATAATGGTCGTTTTATGACGAATCCATCGCCTGCGGTTTAGATACTGTCATCTCATTTCCAGTTTATTACCTACTAAGCCATCTACCCTACTTGCCCCACTTCGGTACCGCACTTACTTTACGAGCTCCTTCAAGGAAAATTTCAATATCCGTTAAAACGAGAAAATTTTCACGCGACAGTTGCAAGTCCAGAGCTATGGCTATTTTCTAGCATGACAAAGTACCTTTAGAAAACGGTAGCAATAGTCAAGATAACTTGCATTACCTAATTATTTTGTCAGAACCAAAAAAAATGTTGAAAAACACTCAAAACTATAAAGAAAACTTATGTTGCCATTATTACATGCTACGTGTACTTGATAAGATCGTAAATGAAAATTGTTATTATGTGATTCTAATATATTCAATTATATTGCTTTATGATAGTTTCGATCACATTATAATTATATACAAATTATATACCAGTACTCTTTTTTAAAACCCAATATTATCTAATAAAAAATATTTTTACTAATCTGAACGGCCATGCTCTCCAACATAAATATGTCGAAAGAACGTATTTCGTGTATAGTAATTGTATAATTTACTAATCGTGATTTAAATATAAAAATGCATAGAAGTGTGAGTGAACCTTCTTTAGGTACAATCGGAAATGTGTAAGTCAATAAAATTTGTACAGTTTAATACTCTTTTTTGAGCCAGTTCCCGTATTTCTTATAACGATTTTTACTTTAATAATACTACAGTGATGGCTTTTATTTTCAGAACGACTACCAC
>LGAG01000919.1:57421-83759 GCA_001278395.1 Lerema accius | reverse complement strand
TTTATCGACTTTTCCGCGGGCGGAGCCGCGGGCATCGTCTAGTAATTTTATAAAGCAAACAAGTGAAGGGTGCAATAAAAATATTCATTAAATTAAAAGATGGTCTATGTTGCTCAGTGCTAACATAGCGTTTTTCTAATGAAAGTGTTATTGAACAGAATGATTGAGTTCAAAGATTACCTCTTAGGTACCAGAAATTCACTCACATAATCACCTCCTTATAGTATCAGTAGTTACAGATTCAATGGTAATAAAACCATGAAATTATTATAATTCTTTCTTTAAAATCTGTTTTGATTATAATTATATTAATTGCTTCTGTCATAAAATACTTTAAAACTGATGACATCTAAAGCAAGTCTTTTTCATTCGAAATACAGAGGCATTTCCGTATACATACTTAAAGTTCTTCGTAAGTGGGAACTTTTATTAGCACGGTGAAGTTCAGACCACTTTGCCCTTATTACCAACCCTGCATTCAACCTATATTATACAACAGCTAGTCTTTTCGAATAGCTAAACTATATGACAAGTTTTTAAATCGTAAAAGCATCATCTAATTGATCTCTTAATTTCTCTGATTAAATAAAACAATATTACACCAGTAGAATCTAATATTTAGTTGCTATCAAAAATAAAAAATCTGTAAAAAAAAATCTAGCAGATATTTGACACTCATATTTGTACTAACTTGTAAAGCCCCAATTTTGGGTTCCTTATATTTCTGTGTCTATCTACTTTAAAAACCAACAATTTTTTTAACTTCCAGACGTACACATTCGACGTAATACATTTTATTACAGTCGTATACGTATGCTTCATATCGCCACACATAGCTATAGAAACGATGAAATCCGACTGGGAAAGAGTATTTGGTATAATCATGATGGCTCTTCTACTTCTTAATATCTATATCCAACTTACTACCGCAATCGTGATTAAGGTACCTATTTTATTACTTTGCAAATTACAAAGCCTATTACAGGCATTGTTCCATCCCTCTTGATAATAAGGATGTCTTTAAATTAGTCCAGCTTGGAAGTCCGCTGCAGTAAAACTGAAAGAAACATTCTTCCCAAAAAAAAATATTGATATCATTTTCTAATATTATAATTGTTGGGTGATTGCCCGTTGTAAACAGGCTTTAAGAAGTTAAAATAAATATAAACAATATCTACAATTTTATTTGCATGTTTTAACAATTTCTAAGGTGTCTTAATGCACTCCTTACAAGTTATTTAAACTTGCAGAACACTCGAAAAGAGACAGTGCGAGAAATAGCTGAGGAGAAAATGGCTTCACTCGGCTTTTATCTGGATATTATATCCGTGTCTCCTGTGCACATTTTCACGGATACGTTAGATCCAATTGGAAAATCACTGTTAAGCCAATTGATAGTAATGACACCCGTTCTTCAAGTATGGCATATTTGGGACTATCTGAATAAGTGGGAACGGTGTTTTCACAGCAATTTTAAGGTACGGAAATACTGATTTTTCTTATACATATCTCAGTTTTAATGTTATATCAGCTTATACTTAACGTCATAGTGCTGAAAGCGTAATATAACTTCATCATATACAAATTGAGACTTATGTCGTCACAAGTCACTGCATCTATATGAGTATTGACTATAAGAATATGTCCATATAAATAAACTATATTCAGCATAACTACATTCAGCAGAGATCTTGTCAAAGTTAATAAAATCATGAAAAGGGTTTTCAATTTATATCCGCCTAAAACAAGTTATTAATTAGTTTAGAGTGATACAAACAAATTAATCTGTTTCAGTTCCTGTGCCTTTGTAAATACTCCCTAATATTTACAATATGCTGCTATTGGTTTGGTTGCCTTTTGTATATTTACGCGTGTCCAAAGAAGCTATGTGAAGAAGTAAGTATTTATACCTAATATTTCTGACAAATAAAATGTTAAATTAGAATCATGTAGTTTATAAGAATTTACTTGTTCAATATGCTTATAATAATCTGTGATATGTTGTTGTTGTTCGATACGTTTTCAGTCAAGTTGTAGCGTAAAATCAGCTTGCTTTTCAGTAAATATAAATAAAGTCCCGTATTAAATCTAAATTTTAAAAAGGCAGAATATCGGGTCATCATTGCAACCCATAACTGTCCCACTGCTGGGCTCGGGTCTCCTCTCACAGTGTGAGGGGTACAGGCCATAGTCCACCACGCTGGCCTAGTGCGGATTGGCAGACTTCACACACCTTTTGAGAACTTTATGGAGAACTCTCAGGTGTGCAGGTTTCCTCACGATGTTTTTCCTTCACCGTAGCAAGTGATAATTAGTATCTAATACGCACATAACTTTTTAAATTAGAGGTGCGTGCCGTGGGGTTTGAACCTAGGATCTCCCGTTCGAGAGACCAACGTTCAAACCACTAGGCTATCACTGCTTAATACTGAATATCGGGTAATCCAGCTAAAACCCTAGTCACTATTGAGCTAGGTAATAAATCCTGCAGAATTCGTGGATGGGCCAACTGATTTACTGGGAGACGAAGGTGTTTGTCACTAACGATGCTTTACACGAGAGACCGGCAGTCTCGTCTCTGAGTTTCGGCACTTCGGTATTCACCGGTACCGGAATGTCTGATATGGCGCCAGGAACGAAAGATTTAATGTTGGTAAGTATTTTTGAAAAATATTGACCTAATAAATTCCCCTAAGGCTTAACCCTTAGGGTGTCTTTACAACGACATCGATTTTACAACTTTGACGGCCATCGGGTTTCTTTTCGTTTAGTAATTACAAACGAAATTATTTATTTATTATGGCTATAATGGAATTCTAGCTAGAGCGATCGCAAGAAAAGATTTAGTTACATAGTTTACATTGTTCTTACGTAACTTGATTCATACAAAGGTTAAGGTACACAAAACAAAAATAGAACGTCCGAATATACTACAATACTAAGTGAACAACTGGGACAAACGTAATAAAATTTTTTGGCTTGCGCCCAAGAACAATTTTATTAACTTTACTTCCGCAGCATTAAGTTTAATGAAAATATTTACCTTGAATATAAATCCTGATACTTCGTTTAGCCAAATGTCAATCCGCAGGTCGTTCTTCTCTTCACCCTGGGGGCGTATCTGATCTGTTTCTACGTTGCAAAAGTTTGTAGCCTCTACTTGCTTTCCACCCGACGGAAATTGAAATTCAAGGTACGTTACTTTGAGACATCTTTCATCTAGCTTTGATGTATGTAGTGCTCTTATTTTATAACTATTGTTTTGAATATATACAAGTGACTACTTTTACCTTTTCTTATTTGATTAAAAGCGAGGGCAGACTTTGTTGTGCAACATATTTTACATATTTTATCTCCTATAGTTTGATTGACCTCTAAATTCTACGCGACAGGTATTACGTCTTATCTGTCCTGCATAAGAATCCCCTTAGATCGGGACGTGCTACAGTCTTGTATATCGTACATACATTCTAGAGTTTGCAATATGTTATATTTTTAAAGAATCAATTGAATTTAAATGTATATTTTTTTTTCATTTCTACAGGAATCGATGAGAGAATTATTTTATTTTCTTACTGTGAACCATGTAAGTGGCAAAATAAAAGCAAGGGTGAAAAAGTTTTTTTGCGTTCAATGGTATGTATTTCATTGATAGCTTTACAGACTATATTACCTGAAATAAAATTTCCCAATTATAGAATATGACTGAAGTGAAAATAACGAAGTTTTGTTAAGTTCTAAACTGTTTATTCATTCGTCTTACCTTTTTATAAAAACTTAAATTGTTCGTAACTTTTTCAGGTATTATAACAAAGCTGTTTCGAGTGAAGAAGTTTTTAAAGATATGTCTTCTAATATTCAACAAGAAGTTTTATCCATTGAAATGATTGAAACTTTGCTAGTCTCTCCACTTTTTCAGGTAATATTCAATTGAGACTTTTTTATCCCAATTCTAAACAATGGTTACTTACTCCATTCTTCTTCAAGTGTCATTACCATGAAGGAGGTCATCGACCTTTTGTCAATATTTAAGTTTATCAGCAGCCATACAAATATTTTATGTCTTTCCCACTTTCAACCAATCTTGTATGTTTCCAAACCTTAGTATCTTCTTCTACCAAGTCCGCGCTTCCCTTCGGGAATGTTATATTTGTTATTAATACTCGTAGGTAGCCGTGAGGTCATTTTCACAATAAAACTGTAAAAAAGTTAATATCTTGCGAAAAGTTACTTTGCAACCTTTGTTATCGACACAGAGATCTACGTAGTATTACGTTCATAAACTTATGTAGGCGTAGTTGTACTTTCACAAAATGAAACTGAAAAGTTATTGAATTCTAATTTCCGTTACGTAAAACCGGTAAGGATAGGATCAACACCCACCTCATCTTTAGTTTGAGAAACTTTTCTTGAAATTTCGTCCTAAAGTAAGAAAAGGTTCTTATAAATACAAATCCCTTAAAGGATAAAAGGGTTGCTGAAGTTTGAACAAAAAACTCTTTTCATTCGTTTTGCAATGTCGAAATGTGATCCGTAAATATGTGAATAAATAAATAGTAAAGGAACATAATTATTGTAATATATGAACCCCCCACTGTATTATTCGTTGTTTTGTGGGAACCTATATATAACCTACGTAAGAAAATACACAAAAATAAAACATCGTCAAGAGAAAATAAGGCTTGCCATAGACACACTACTTCAAGCAGTCGTCAATTTTATGTACTGGCTGCTTTAAGTTGCTCATGTGTGGTAGTCGGATCTCATGAAACTGTTCTTAACTGCCGTCACCTACTACTTCAAGCTGCTCGTCTACGACCAGCCTGATACATTTCCTAGTTAACAACAACGCCATTTATTATCAGCTTCGATTTCAAGCGTGAACTTAGGAATATTTTAAAAATGTCAATCCATTCTATACTTCAACAAAAATTTATTGGACATGAAGTACAAAAAAAGAGCATTTTGTACGGAACCCAAGCTGTATAAATATCAGATTCAAGTTCTATTCTTGCTTCAGGAATGTAGCAGAGATTTTTTACAAACTGTAGCCGCCAACACACGGACTATAGTGTTGCCAGATAATGAGATTGTACAGCACGCGGCGGATATTGGACGAGATATGTATATTGTGCAAAAGGTATGACTGCACGATTGTAACATTTTTTACCAGCTTCATATCTATAAATATTCAAGCATAAAATGTTATTACATTTTGTGGTTGAAAATTTGGTAACGAAAAGAAGCAGGTCCATCGCTTTTTTCTTGTTAAATAATGCGTCTAAGACCTTATTTTCAGAACGATAACTTTTTTTGCAAAACCATATTTATAGGTGCCTAAAAGTCACATAATAATAAATCTACTGAATACACTAATTTACAATTCATTTTTTGCCATTATAGGGCCATTGTAACAAATTGAACCAAAATGGAAAAGTTGTTGGCACTGTCACTTCAGGATGTCATTTTGGAGACTTCGAAATGTTATATGGTTTGCCCAAAGTAAGCGAAGTTTTATACGTGGAAACTTGACTTTTAATTAAAACAAAAATAATCATTTCAAAGCATTTTTGGCAATATTTAAGCAAATGCGATATTGAAGTGATAAAATTGCTTAAACATTACTGGAAAAGTGTGAATAAAATGAAAAGACGTGATTTATGTTACAAGATTTTCTTAAACTACGTGCTCAATAGGACGCGTTTAAAAAAAGGAATGTACCTACATGTACTATACTCGTATCACAATAAGGTTTATAAAATGGTTTCAAACAAATGTACGCGAGCTTTGTCTGTAAAAGATAAGTAATATGCGGAACTATTTCCGAGAGAAATTTGTAGTCCGTTATTACATTTTCAGTAACAATTTCATTGCACGACACAACGGTTTTCCATTTGCGACAGAATAATAGTAAATCATTTTTATGCAACGTAATGTAACCCGTTTGTCACGGCGCATAATGCTCATAATACTCCGAAACAATTTCAGGTGTACACAGTGGTGACGTCAACAAATTGTGTATTACTGCACGTTGAATATAGTGCGCTGGTGCAATGTTGGAGCACGTTTCCCGACATCAGTCATCCCATTATCGCGGTATGATGCATGCATTTAATATGGCTAGGCCGGAATAATGAACGACGTAATTTAGTGGTGATTCATGGTAAAATATCGGAGTAGGACGGTGATAATTAATGTTTTCGTTTATTAGACATTGGGAGACCCCGAAATCCAACGGAGAGCGTCAAAATACGATGAAGCAAATCCCTTGTCCGGCCGGATCGATGCCAAAACAAACAGAATAGCGGTAAATACCCAATTATTAATTGCCGACGTTTCTCGGAAGAGTCACTACAGATAGCGTGTTTTGTTTTAGCAAGAAATAAAGGAAAGTTTTGTTGTACTGAGCGGGCGTGAGGCGCGATCGCAATACTTGAGGGCTTTTGACAAGCTTGGAGTCATGAGGTTTGCGAATTAAGTATAAAGTTCATTGCCCTTGTAATCATCATTATTGTAAGTCTTTGTTATATGAAATGGCGTAACATCAAGGCCAGCTTCAGTGAAAGTTGAACTCTAGTTAACAGGTAATAAGTAACAAACTTACAAAACTTATAATCTTGTTATTAAAGAATTGTACGTAAAGGCCGAGAAAAATATGTAGGTATTCTATTATTACCAATATTATTATAATTTTAGGTACAGCAAATTAAGCGTTATTGATTTAATTATTTCGTTTCGGTGTTTCTATTAATCACCTACTTGAAAACGCCGAATATGTATTAGGTTTCTCTAATAAAATATACTGAGTTTATTTTTTTATTTTAGATACTTACGATACGTTTTCTTGCCTGGAACAATAACACCTTATGGAATATTTTTAAAACTGTGGTGTACCTTGCGTCTTATTACCGCCATATTGTACATATTGGTTGTTCCATATGATATTGCTGTAAGTAAATATCTTTGTCATTATTTTATTTATTATTTCAAAGTTGGTCTCCCGAATGAGAGCTCGTGAGTTCAAAGCTGACATGATCCAATTTTAAAAAGTTATGTACGAATTAGAAATCAATTATCACTTGCTTCGGTAAGGTAACACATCGCGAGGAAACCTGCACACCTGAGAATTTCGTGTAATGTAATGATTTTCTTATCGCTCTAGAAGTCTACAAAACTGTTGTCTTACAACATTTATTAAGATAAATCATTGTTTCACACAAATATAATAGTAAAAGACATCAAACATCAAGCATAAAATCCACCTACGTATAGCCATAAGTGGCTTATATTTAATCAATACCGCCTTTTGAATTTCAAAGGAATAAATCTCACATGAAAAGTTATTCAAACGTCCTTATATTTGGTACAGAGTAACCGCACGGCTGTTCGTGACAGCATAAACCGTTTACTGCCGGGGTTCTTGTAGGCAATAAACTTTACCTCCGATTAATGTTATATTTTAGGTAACTGATTTATTTTAGTACTAGCTTGAGAAGCGAACCTAATTCATAGAAACGTTTTGCCTCTCTCTCTATACTTTGACTAAAACAATTGACTTGGAAGTTATGACTTTGAAATATTCACTGATATTAAAGTAACTTCGCGTGAAAATTTATAGCACTAGAACTACAAATATCCCAATAATGTTATGCAATTTTCATAAAGAAGTGTTAAACACTTTATGCTCTCGTTTTCGGTAGGTACCTACAATCACTGTTATCTTACACATACTTTCTCGCACAATACTAAACTTGTTGAAATATTCGTAGCACATTTTAACTGCGTTTTTCATTGATTTTGTTTTAAGATGGTTTAGTACACTTTGTTTTAAGTTCATGCTTAAAGTACACTTCATGTTGTACCCTTCATAAATCAGCTAAATCTTTAGGGAATATAACTGTAAGCGTTTTATTCAAAAGTCGACATTATTTTCTTATTTAAGACCAAGCAACATCAGCACGATATGAGCTATAATTGGCTGGACACTGTATTGTACATAGACTTGGTGGTAATGAGCTACGTCGCTTATTACAATGAGCGGTCACTGCTGGTAACACATCCACTGCTTGCCTTGTCGCGGTACTTAAAACATGGATTCCTTTTGGACGTCATAAGCGTTTTTCCCTTTGAAGAAGTGGTAGGTTTTTGATGCCATTTCTAATGTTGGTTTTCATATTTAGAGATTATATAGGTATCACAAATATGTTTAACAGCAAGTAGGCATACGATGTAAAATTATGTTAGGTATACCTGTGTGGAAGTGTATCCGAAAGTGAAAAGCTGATATAAAAGATAAAGTTTTAAATTGAAATGTATTCCCCTTGTAATATAAAACCTATACCTAACTGAAAATAAATAAAACAAAAAAAGTGTTTTTGATTGGCCTAAAGTTACAAAACGACGATTATGTGTATTTTTTACCCTAGTCTATATTTATACTTACCTAAAAACTATCTCAGCTATTTAAAAGAAAAAGAAAATAAAAGCGACACTTAACCAAGGGAATTCTCATGTTGGACCGTTTCAAATGCTTTGCTCCTTTTTTCCAGTTTAAAATTGTAAATGACCATTCCGACACGGACCTCTACAGAGTGAACCGGATTTTACTGGTATTTATCCAACGTAAACTTACTATTTCATTTTAAGTATAGTCCGTTCCATTGCCGAAATTTATTAACCTGTATTGTTGACTATAATTTATTAATAGTATAATAAATATAATTTTTAATTTATTAAAGCACGTATTAATCCTATACTACTAGAAGTTATAATTTCTGTTCCCTGGTCCATGTAATTCATCATATAGGGCACAGATTGTCAAACTGGGTGCCGTAGACCAGTCATCAGGATTCCGCCAAAATTTTATTACACATTTGAAGCCCAAAAAGAAGGTCACTTTGAGGAATCAGTGAAATGTTGCAGGGAAAAAGACGTACGAACTAAAAAAAGGTCAACATAATAGGGTTCCATAAAATAACAGATACTTGGTTGGTGTTCCGTTGCCTTTAAAGTTTAAGAGCTCCTGGCATAAGGAATGCTAGTATAGGGTTATGAATGCCTAACCTTAATCATTTACTATCTCTTTCATTACCACTACTACTCTTTCTTATTAGGTGACGAGGATCACATCAGCCTTTAGCTACTGGGAGGGAGACATAATGCAAGTAAACCAAGCCGTGGTGCTACTCAAGTTCATCCCATTCGCAGTTACCCTTGTCAACTTCGCATCAGCGCTTATCTTCATGAAGTCTTGCAGGCCCTATATAACATCTGACTCATACTTTGTTCTCGTAAATTGTACTCGAGTGCTGGTTCTGAACAGCAACAAGTTTGAAATAAAATGTAAGTTTGATAACATTGAACTGAAACTTTATTATTTCTTTTTTGACAGTCAAACTTTAAATGTTTGGATATCTGCCTAGAGTAAGATCACTAATTTTCCTAAATAGCTTGAGGTAATAACTTTTTTTTTTGTAGAAAAAAAAGATTAGCTAAACATAGTTGCCTACTATCCAGTGTCCACCTGCTTGCAGATGCGGTTTCTGAATACGTCCGAACTTTCTACTGGGTTTTTGAAATATTCGTAGGTAAGGGAACATAATTTTATCTATGATGTAGTACGTTACGGTAATATTTATTATGCGTATAATTACGTAGCAAAAATAGAACAGAAACCTATTTAAATGAGCCTAAAGAATAAATAATAATTAGAATAAACTATTGACAGTAAAAGACAACGCTTTAATGGTCCACAAGTTATTACTCGTATTTTGTCGATACTCACTTCATACTCTTATAAATTCAATAAATTTAAAGCGTTTTAAATTTGTCGTGAACGTCACATAAAATGCACTCTCGCATCGCTTGGTAATAACCCCGTTGCATACGTAATATTTGTCTCGTGAATATAGTTAAACCTATAAAACTTTATGCAACGGGTGTAGTAGATCACGCGGAGTAATTGACGGCTACGACCTATTATGGTAACGTATGAATTTTTATGTAAATAACCGCTATGCCAGCATTCTTTTAACCTTACAGTTACTGATGGTTACAAGTTGATGGTCAAGAAAATAGCTCTATAATTCACTAAGCTTTCACCCCTTGGACATCAATATAAATAAGGTAAGGTGGGGTAAGCCTAACACACGGGGTAAGACTAACACTGTCTTATCTCGATACGTATAGCTTAAATACAAAATTCTTCCAGTCTGATAGATAGAACAAATGCAAATGTTCCCGGCTAAAACACAGTCATGTCGTTTCTTCAAGTGCATATCGAGATAATAGACAGTGTTAGTCTTGTCCCGTGTGTTAGTCATACCCCACCTTACTAGAATCTAACAAATCTCGAAATTAAAATTAGGGACAGCGCTTAGTTCCAAATTTAAATATCTTTTAAGGCTTATTTTCTGTTCTCATCTCATTTTTTTCTCTTTCGATCAGGTTGTGGCTGTACACCAGTGATCATAGCAAATACAGTAAACGTGTGGTTGGGAATGGCGCTCCAATTGGCAGGCGTATTGTACTTCGCGTTCATGTTTGGATACGTTGCTTCCACTAGATCGGCCACATCACATGCCCTACTTGATCATAATGTATGCAATTATGTCAATTACGATATATTCTAAGTGTTCACGATATCTATATAAGAAAACACAAGCTATACTAAAATGCAATTTACTACCGCGTTGACAGTGCTGCCATCTACAAAAACAATGCTCAACTGCTGTAAGGTAAACTCCTCAACCTGCACGGTCGAAGTCGTTCTCGAGTCGTATGTGCGTCGCTACTCTCCCGCTATCCGTGAAATAAGTTGCGCAATGCAACCCTATGATCAAGTATATTTTATGTGTTCTCAAATTTTTATAATAATGCTACAGTTAAATACAAAATCATTTCGGATCACAATATTTGACTTGCAAATCTGTGATAAAACAACATTTTTTACCCTTAATTTTTGTACAAGACCCGTAGCGTTCACTATTGGCAGTAGCGTGCCTTTTTTATGATATGCCAGCACAGAGCAAGGAATGTGTCTGTATACATACAGATATGCCAACATAGAAATCATTCATTCTTATATTGTTTTTTTTTTTCAAATATAGAACAACGTCAGTTTTGTAACGGTAAATCCTAGGCTGTTCACTTCTGTAGGCAACTCTTAAGCAGATTTCGACATACGGTACGATACATTATGCATGATTTTGATCTCGCTTGTTATCTGCGCGTTACGCGAACCTTTTTAATATCCGCTCCCCGTGTACTGTTATTTATCTTTTATTTATAACATCTTTACATATCATATGCGTAAATCATTTTTCATGTTTACATCTGAATATGATGAGTTAATAAGACTGTATTATACGCGTTCATTCAACCTGTACTTTGTTGATTTAAAAATCTAATGTTGTGTAATTAGCGACTTTATGACGCAATCGTTACTGTGCCGGAAATAGTAACCAATACTGCTGACGTAATATGAACCCTATGCTAATAGTTCATAGGTATAGTTTTAAATTAGGGGTTTCCGTTTCCAAAGTGTATATGAAGTCCGTTTTATATTTATAATATTGCTGTACCTACTATTTCCAAAGTCAACTCCTTATATCTTACATTAAAATACTTTTCAGGAATGATTTAGAACTGATGGCTCATGGGCATTGAGACGTAAAATAATATTTCAAGTTGTCAAAGATTATTCAACTCCAAATTAAATCTTATTCTATAGATAAGTTTTTTATTTTTTCTTTAGATACTACCTTTTCATGGCACTAAAAAGATAAGAGACAAATAAGTAGATAGCAACGAAGAAGTTAATATCAAATTGTCTTAATCGAAACTTTAGTTCTTCTCAATGATATGGTGATCTATAGAATTACCTACAACATTTGGACATAGATTATGTTGTCATTGGGATTGTCAAGATAAAAGGTGCTGTTATATTTCATAATACTCTATTAAACCAACTTGCTGATCATACTGCGGATTTTTTTATTGCAGACAAACTTCTCTTTTACTTTTGAAATACACTTACCTTATTAATATTAACTTAATATATATATATATAACTTCACCATATATCAAGATAGTAATTTATAAACAAACCGTCAGCGTATCGTCAGGATTTAATGGATAGCGATCCGGTAGAGTAACGACGTAGCCACGACGACACGATAACGAACGTGTGCGTGCAGTCCGCGTAGCTCAATTTATAGCAATCAGTTTGGTAGATGGCAGCCCTGTCATATTCCATGTGAAAGTAAAAAGCAGTTCTCTAATACCTAGTCAATTATTGCTACAAACACAATTTAATATAAAAAAATATTTCCGTCTATAAAATAAAATTTTGTTAATTAAGCTGACGAAACATAATTGCTCAAAAAATCTTTTAACAGTACGTTTCTATCACAGAATTCCAGAATTAAAATTTGCTTCGTTCTGTCTTTTTACTGAAGCGTATCCATTATCATTATCCTCTTCACGTAACTTCAGTAGTTTAGTCGCTAACTTTATACGCGACGAGAGATTCTAATTAGAAGTTATAAACATTGCGTGTTACGTCGCTAGCTTGGGGCTAAAAATACATACGGTGTCCAAAGTTTCATCATTAAAATGTTGCGACAGCACTACAATCATGGTAAATAGTTTTAATGAGCTCGATTCACTAACTTTCAGGAAAAAACAAAAGATCTAGCTAATTTTCTGTATCAAGAGAATGTCGATCCGGTTCTTGCAGTAAAAACACTGAAATACTTTGAATATGTTTGGAAAAGAACCAATGGAAGCAACCCGCAAGTTAGTACAAAACGTTTATTGTAAAGTTTGAAACCAAAGAGACTGCTGAGAATGTTGTTGTAACTTGTAACGTCAAGTTTATTTTTGTTTTGTGAAGTGAAAAGATAACATTAACGAGTGTAAAAGGCACTATCCATTTATGAATCCAAGTTAAAACATTTTTAATTGCATCTGTTTAATAATAAACAAGGTGAAAGAGTCAGGTCTCCTGTAGGTTACCTAACTCTATGTTATCAGCACTAATTTCTGTTGCACTTATGTGTTACTATAGTATTCCTTCGTTACTTCACAACATTTTGTAATTACGCAGTCTTTTAAATAAGGTCAATAAAAATATCAAAACATTTTTATCATGCCCTATGAATTAAAATTATAGTCACACATTTAACAACGTTATAAAAGACTAGGAACGCGATTAAATTTCCTTTAATCCGACACATTACAGTCCACAAAGTGTTATAATTCCCTTTTATGGGGGATATAAATTGTGCCGCTAGAATTTAATTTATACGGCGGAGAAAAATTTAGCTGTTCAAATTGATATTTAACGTAATACAGGATTAAGGAAACTCGTCAATTAATTAAATAACCAACGGTGACCACTTACCGGCAGGTGGCTCGCCTGCTCTTTTGCATAATCTGTATAAAATTTATATCTTATTTTTATTTGGATTCTTGTGGATAAAGAAAATCTTTAAATAAATCCACCCGAACCATAAAAAAATTGATATTGTATATTTGTATGAAAAACTCAATTACATATTGAAATAGTCATTATTTAAAAAAATATTTGACACAGATAGGAAGATGATTAGAATATAAATGAATATAGTATAACAGTACTATATCTAGCTTGCAGTATAAAATGTCTCGTCATTAAATGATGACTATTCTCCTTTTAATGTAGCAAATTTGTCGCGGGTTAAATTCTGCTTTAATGGAAGACACATTGGTGTTTATGTACGAGAAGGCGTTACGGGAAGTGCCGCTCTTTGGGAAGGTGGAACGTTCATTTATCAGAGTCATTACACAACACCTCCATGAAATGTACTTCCTTAAAAGTGACACAGTTGTACAATGCAAGGATGTGCAGACTAATGTGTATATAATTTATAGAGGAAAGGTAAAATATTTGTCTTATTACGATACATAATATTTGAGATGTTTAGTAAATGATACAGACGCGTGCGCCTCACCCGAATCCACTAGATAGTGTTAGTTGTTAGTTAGTGATATGGCGAAAAAGACGTGCGCGTCTGCTGTTGATAAAACTGGTATTTAATTTATTATCATTTAAAACTACTTACCATACTGGTACTTACGTCACAATATTCAACTTATTAGGCTTCCCAATAGCTGTAGGTTCCTTTAAACATGTGTGAGTTATAAAAAATTACATATTTACGTATGGGAGATTTAACTCTCATTGTTTTTAATAACTAGACAAATGACAGTTCAGTTAACTACTTAACTATAACTAAAAGGATATTAGTATATAAACAAAGTAGTTAGCTAATTAATCAACAAACATAAATAAAATAATAAATTTCCAGGTAGATGTATTGAGTTCCTATAACGAAATGATTACATGCATGGGACCAGGTGGGATGTTTGGTAACTTCACAGGGGTTAGTATATAAAGTTACATTTAATACCCTATAATATAAGGATGATTGTATCGTAGAAAAATAAAGATAACTTACGATATTAAACATTAAGCTAACTTAATAACGGACTTCCGCAAAGTAATGCCTGAAACTACATACTTTTAATTTTATTACTCGGTCCGGGAAACGAGATACGAAGAGATCAGTGGATCTGTAATTTGAACATTGTTCTGGCAAGCAACTGCTTTCTAGTTAATGTGGTATCTTTTACGAAGAAAATAGTTATTAACCCAAAAAATGAAAAAAGAAACTGTATTCCCAATGCTACAAATCGCAATGTTTAAAATGTAATCGTAAATATAAAATCGTTTTACAAAATTGTCCAAGAAGGGTTATGATTTTGAATCTGTATTTGTCCATCATGTCCTTTTCTTTGGTACGCCCTACAGCCTAAACGGCTTAAAGGATTTCAACATTATGAGATGTCAGTGGATACGGTTCGATTGTGTGAATTAGAGTGACCTAGACTATGGATTTTTTTTAAATAGACCCCCCCATATTCCGCAGTCAAGTTTGTGATAACTAGATAATGCTTACCTTTTAGCAACCTGTATCTTGTTCGCAAGTATCAATATACGCAAGCAGAAGCCTAGATCTATTAGTGTTGCCGTGTCAAACTTTCATGAACTTAGTTAAGTTCTATCCGAAGATACAAGAACCTCTTTGCAAAGCTTTAGAGATGTCCAAAGATTACATACTGCCTATTTCAATGGACACAATGAATGACGATTCGGATTCAGGTACACATAATAATTCAAAAAGGTTATCTTTGGATCCTTTTTTGAAAACAATGCAGATACGTGTACGAGTTTGAAATCAAAATTAAACAGTTAAAGGTTATATGGATAAATGTGGAGTATGTATGTGGATACATACTCTTCTCCAGAAGAAATGCCCAATTTAGTTTAATTATTTCTATTTAATTTAAGAACACCTGGAAAACCTTATAATGATATAAATTGCAACAGGCAACCATACAAAATGACGTAACGGTATGGAAAATAATTTCTAATACCTTTTCTTTCAGAGGACTCTGACCTAGACATTCTCTCCCAAGATTCTACTTTTGAATCCAGAAGTGGCTCTATTAGATACGAAATACCAGGTACATACCTATTTATAGTTTTATCCACCCTATATATTTATTTATTTCTTTGTTTAACGCTATTTTTCACCATTAGGACAAATTTCGACGCGCAGTTCTCAATCGAACGTCAGTTCGGCGAAGTCTTCGGTTAGCGTGATGACGTATCAAAGCATGACTATGGCAAATTTGTTTCGTCCTGGATCGCGAATTTTCCAGGTAAAATCTTAAAAGTCTAACCACCCAAGCTTCCTTTCCACTTACCATTAGGTTGATTTGTAATCGAGTAAAAATATAAAATCAACCTTTAAGACCTGAGATTTCTGGATTCATTACTTATATGTCCGTGAGTGTCATCAAGACAGCACCTTTAATAAAGTATTAGTACAAGTGTTAGTAATAAAGTATTTAGTACAAGTGTTATTGAATCGAACTTCTAAGTTTACAAGTAGGTACTGATATGTTCTTAATTTTGTATTTTTTATTTTATTTTAATATTATTTTTTAACTTTATTTTTCCTATGATTCCAACTTGGATATCAGCTGCTTCCTTCTTTGGGATCGATTGACAACCCGCAAATTTAGTTGGTGTTACATTTATGTCTGCCCTGGAAACGAACCTCAAACCCCTATTCATCACGCAGAGGTTCTTTAAACAGTTTTACGTTAATACAAATAAATATTACACATTCCAGGGATTTGGTTACTTCACATGTTTCATGGCAACGTCAAGTTATCTGTTAACGCTTTACGAAATGATAACTTTGAACGACTGCTATATACTTTTCTGGTTCCAGTCTTTACTAGACATCTTCTTTTATCTTAAAACTTACCAATCGATGCATCAGGTATGTATAAATGTATATAAATGAAGCTAAGTAATAGTGAATTTAACAGTTCACCTAACCAGAGATAATATTTATAATATATCTATTTAATATGTTTGTAATCTCAAACAAGAAGTCAAGCCTGGGAAGATGGAGGAAAGACTAATATAGATGTTAGAAAAATTTTGCAAGAGGGGAGAAAAAAAGCCTAATAAAATTATTATAAGAATAAATATATTATTATACACTACACATACATACATACATATGTATATCATTTCTCTTGATGATAGGCAACGATGTTGAGTGCACTAAATTAATAAAACCCAATTCTTTTGAAGAGTCCCACATCAAAATCAGGCGGAAACGCCAAAGAGCACCCTATTCCATCCTTTTGAGGTTTGCGTAACGAATGACGAGGCAAACCGCATCGTTCGAACCGAAGCGGGATGTTCCCGGTAAAAGGATTGATACTCTCCGTACTTCACAACGGTTTGTTTAATGGTGAAGTGGGAATAGGGGTATTAATTCGTACTCTTCGATAATGTATTCATTCGTTGACTGTTATAAAAACATTTATGAACATGTTATAGGGCTTACTAATTTAAGTTAGTGTGCTTTACCATCTAAAACGACATGCCACTATCATCAGAATTCGTATTAACTTGATTTTAATCATTATTGTCTCTGCTACTTATTGTCGTATCCACAGCATTTCTACTATTCTCAAATAGATTTTATTACCCTAAATATATGGTTTAAAATGCTTTATTATCAAAACAATTGTTATAGGGGTACATTAACCGACACGGAGAGCTCGTAATGGCAGCCACAAAGTGTCGCCGCAGATATTTCAAGCACAGATTATGGTTTTGGACCGACTTATTCATTAGTATTCCGCTAGAACTACTCGGATTTTGTTTTCCGTAAGCATTTTTATGTAACTTCATAAGTTAATAAGAACTTTTAATGGCTAAAAGTGATAAATTACTCCTGTTTTTTTGCTTGCTTAGGTAAGTTTTGTTTGTCACTAACAGTGTTAGCTAGTTATTTTTTTACTATTTTTATTGCTTTCCTGTACTTATCTTAAGTAAATAACATGCGTTGTAGGGATATTTATAGAGTATTCGGTTAGAGTTCAATGTCTGAACAGGTCAAAGACCTAAGTAGTTATTATAGTAGAATTGACTTTCATTGATCATTGATTTTCAGTGATCCCAAAATAGCAATGCACTACTTACGAGGGACCAAGTTGCTAAGACTTAAATATCTGGTCGAGTTCTACCGTAAAACATCTGCTGAACTAACGAACAATTTAACAATATTACAGGTTAGCATAATTTGTTTCTTCTTTTTAAGCCAAAATTGTTAAACTAGAATTTGCATTATACATATTTGAATTTATTGTCTTTTGACAGTAGGAATAATCATTGTTTAATATGAGGTAAATGATTTTGAGTCTAATAAAGTCGTAATAAAGTCTATTTTTGAGTAATGTTTCAGACGGCAATGACAATATTCTTGGTGGTTCTTTTTATTCACACGTTTACTTGCATTTGGTTATTGACGCTGATTGCCGTCTCCCCGTTTAGCATCATACGGACATTGAAAATGCACCTTGTTGATGAGTACGTAAAACTTATTTTCCTTTACTCTGTATTCTTTATCTATTACTTCTTAAATTACATTGGAAAATTAGAGACATTTTTCAGGACTGTTAGTCTTCAGTACTGAAAGAAAGAAATAAAGTTTATTCGGGATATAAAACAAGTAGAATTAAATTATTTGGGTTATGCAAACAAATTATTGCCTCTGCCCGAAAGGTCCATCACACGGGTATATTACTACTGGGTATAACGAGAAAAAAATACAAAAAAAAATTGCAATATTACATAACAAAAGGCATATATTTGAACCAGAGACATTGGGTACCATGTCTCTGATTTGAACATTAATAAAATATTGGCGACACAAACTTGTTTTCGGTGTAAAATGCAGACTATTACTCCTACCTATATACATGTTAGTGGTTTTAAAAGCAACATTAAAAAACATAACATTATAATTTTGTTCTAATAAGCACAAAAACCGGACCGAAGCAAAAACCGCATATTTAAATTATTTTCAAACGCACTCCCAAATGACAGTATATTAATGGACATTAAAACCACTAAACATCGACGTTAACATACACAAAAGTCGTTTGGATACAAATTTTCATATCCTTATTAAGTAGCTTAGCGAAGCAACAAACTTATTTACCCTGGTGATCTTTGGTTTTTTGATCCGTAATTAAGGCAGCCAATGGTTAAAATATAAACTTTGTTAAGGTACAAACGATTTACCTATAGGTTAATTTAACCATTAGTCAATACTTTAACTATTGGTCGCCTTAACTATGGATCAAAAAACCGACCTTTATTCGTTGTTTCGACATAGATTAGGTCTAAGGCTAACTTTACATATTACAGGGACACACCTCAACGTAGATGGGACTACACGACGTCTTTCTACGTAGTGGTATCAGAGTTGACAGCGACAGGTGGTGACGAATTTGTAGTAGATGAAGTGTTCTCGATGGTGATAATGGCAATCTGCCTCATCTGTGGTAAAATGCTCGCGGCCATAGTAGTCGCGACTGCTATACAAGGATCGTATTCAAGCAAATATGCCTTAACAACTTATGAAACGGCCACGAGGAAACTCATCGATGTACTCAAAAATCAGGGATTGTCGAGTGAGTAAGCTTGTTCATATTAGTTAGTGGAAAAAGTTGATACTGCTATTTGGATTTAGTTTTGATTTACGTGTTTGAAAAACCATTTGTTAGCTGAATTCATAATTTCTTAGAACGCATTGTCGACAAAGACTAGGGGCCAATTACGGCAACTGAAGTAAAAACAAAATTCTCAATTAAATTCATAGTCCACAGTGATATGCTTGAAATGAATATATCCTTTTAACTCTAACAGAAGTGTTAGTAAATAATATAAAACATATTTAACTTTAAGATTACCAGTTGGAGAAGTTTTGGAAGTACGTGCAAGATCTATGGATCACGGAACGAGGTCGTCAGGTATAGTCATTTGATTAAAATAACTTTTATATTACAAAACATTGGGCTCTGTATTCGATATGATATTTCATAAATTTTTGGTGTTTATTACTATTAGTTTTAACATCAATAAGTGATCGTAGTATAGAAAAAAATCTATGTTAAATCATTAAAATTTTAGTTGCCAGTTCTACTCAGAAAGACGCCATACGTGCTTCGCTGTGATTTAATGTCGTCAATGTTCGGGCATCACTTGAGAAACTCCTTCTTATTTGCCGACACTGGAGAACCATTTCTCCGGCAGCTAACTGTACTTCTGGACTTCAACATATTCTTTCCAGGTATTTAGATGAAAGAGGTAACAATTATAAATTGTAGCTACTGTATACATATTCTGTTATAATCACAGTAAGCGATCTTACTTAAATGTTCTGTAAACTGTGCTACGCTGCTACGCCGCTACGCAGCTACGGGCACCTAGGTGGGATACTACGCGGTGCTACGTTATGATTTTATTTATACTCGTAAAGCCCATTGTGTACTGTTTGGTTATGAGTAAATTTTAATAATTAAAGATTCTGAATTAAATACATAATATAAGATAAATAAATAATATAAGATTCTAATATGCAACCAAACCTCTGAATCTGAAGGTAGAATTGGTCACAGGTATTACAAAATATTTTGTGTCATAATTTCATCAGGAAACTACATAGTGGTAGCGGGGGACAGTGAAGCGCGCATGCACTGGGTGGCATCAGGGACTGTGTCCGTGGTCTCCGTCCGCGCCGATCTCACGGAGATCACACACGAACAACTTGGAGCGGGAGACGTCTTCGGGATCCTACAGGGACTCAATAGAGGCATTCCACATTGCTTCTCTTATAAAGCAGAGACTAAGGTATATAGCTCACGATGATATGATATGAGATGATAATATGATGTGATGATATAGATGATGTGTTTGTTTCATAATGCATATGATATAATAAGGTATTGTCTACTTGAGACTTTAGGAACCTTTTATTCTAATTATATAAATTATTTTTTAATTTTTTTTTATATCGTAAATGATGTGCGTTAAGTGAGTTATTAGTTCCTAAGACGAAATAAATAATTCAAATTTTGAATTTAATAAAGTACCATCATATGGTTTCAGGACTTTTTAAAGCTCTCCTGTTAATTAAAATCTATGTAGGGTTTGTAATTCGTTATTTGCTATTGTATTGTAATTCTCATATATAAAATTCATTACAGTTGTATACGATATTTAAAAAAAATTAAAGTCAATGAGAATTATATTGCTATATTTTTATATAACAAACACACCACAAATTGTTATTGTAGCTTATTTTATACTATAATAATAGACGAGACAGATTTGAAAAATAATATTATTATATCTAGATTCGTGTAATTTATGACCAGAAAAATATTTCAGCCCAATTCTGATTCTTTGTATAATATTGGGAATGCCTTTTCCATCATTAACCTCGATATTACTTCTATAATTAATTTAGTTTTTTGGCATTTTAAATGTCTCGTTACTTTGTTTATATACCTGTTATTTACATTATACATAATTATTATGCAATAGCCGGACATTTATCAGGTTTTACTAGGAATTTTAACTTTTCAATTATTTTAATGATTGCTTGATACCTGATCTTGATATTACGGATTTATCGACAACAACAACCGCACGTTTCAATATTATTAATTGAGTATAATGGATGAGCGTGGTCTCTACTATCATTACTATCATTACTATCATTTACTAATATCTCTAGCATTGAATATTTTGTTTGGTATGGATACTGCGGGAAATACTACAAAGTGTCGTTTAATTTCACTACAAACTGGGCTAAAGTTCATTCATATTTTAATCTATATTCTTTTATGTTTTATTCTGTCAGATCAGATTGTTTTTGACTAATAATTTCAAGCACTAAAAAGTCTAAATTCTTAGATTCATATCTTTTGAAACTTACAGAAATGAAACGTAATAAAATTACGTAACGTGTTGTTTAATCCCCGCTCCCCCTTACGTAACGCATCATAACATTTCACAAGACCCCTCCCCCAAATTGCGTTACGTAATACTTGAAAAACCCCCTAAGTAAAAGGCGGTTAGATATTAAATTTTATTTAATATTGTTCCAGGTGACTATTTTAACTCTGAACCTGGATTCGTGGAATGATATCTTACCGTTCTTCCCAGATGCAAAATCCGTTATATCGGAACGAGCGGAGTTTTTATTTACACAGATATAAAAGTTACAATTGTAAGAATTTGTATATATTTTGTTAGTGGTAAATAAAGCCATTATACGAAGTATTGTAGTCTGTTCTATCGAAACGAAAAGAGTTTTCATTTTAACAATAAACAAGTTAAATAGAGACGATAACGAAACAGATGGTGTCCTAGGTACACTTTATTTCATTTCACCTCGCTGTAAAAAATAAGTATATACCTAACATGAAATATTCATAAACTTCATGTAGCCACCACAAAAAACCGGGATCTCGACTTGAAAAAGAATAATTCATATCGAGGAAGGCACGCAGCGTCCATTTTCCGTGGCTGGTTTATAAATCCGCACATCCTCTCACGTAATTAAGAAGATTAAAAATATCAGAGCACTCAGCAACCGAACGAGATTTTTATGAAAATTCTTTCTCTCGATAGAAGAACATGGAATTTCCGAGATTTTTTAATTTTGTGACGTTATACCTACCTATATACTTTAGCAAAGGTCCCAATATTTGTCGGATTACAGGCAGTCCAGTGTGTGCTTTATAAAGGTTTGGTGACCTTTCTTAAACAAAGGACAGTGAAAAACTGAAAACCACATCGATATAATTTTTATTACAAGTAATTTTTTTTATGATATAGGATGTAAAAGATAAAAATTGTAATTTCACACTTGCTTTTGTTATTATTGGAATACTCTACAACCCTTTTTTCTTCGAAATAAATAAACTGGTTCATATAAAACTACCTTACACATTTGCATAACACGTACTCGTAACAGTTCATTCAAGCATCAATAACATTATAAATCAAGTCGTGAAACATAAAATGTTACATAAGTTTTATCAGTTCGCTTCAGTCGGCGGCCGTGTAATAAATTAGTGGATTGGGCCGGATCTGCATAATCTGTGGACCTATCGACGTATTCCTGGATAAATCACGTGTATATAGTCACCCATATTAATGGGCTTTATTGTATTGTTGCATAACTAGTAAATTGTGGAACGGTTGACAGTGTTAATACAGGTAGATGTAAAAGATATGAGATGTTTATGATACAAACATGGGAGAATTGATTGGCTATGATAAAATGTAGGAGTAATGTCGTGATTATTATTTTAATAAATATTATTACCCAAATGTGCTAGAAAGAGGGTAATATCGTGACGGATAAATGATTATAATCACTATATCTACGGTTATTTATAACCTTACATTGCCCAAGTGTTTCAGTAACTTTCCATGAATGAAAGTGCTCCTATTCTTTTTCTATACCACTCGAAATCCTATCTGTGCTCTAAGTGTATTCGGAGGTACAAAAGGCCATTGAAAGCCTTGTTCATTCGCGTGAATAAGTGTCTTTGGTTCGAATAATATGTCGCTAACAAAACTGTCCAGATAAAATGGTTTCTAGACAGATTTGATAAAATGGTTGAGTATAGTATTCCATTTAAGACGTAACTTAAAATATAAAATGATCGTGAAAATATTATATACTAGAGAAACGGAGAAATATAAGTATATTTTATGAGGATTCTTTACACTATAATACATTTCAATATATTAGATCATTCAAGATCCTACATTCGCTCTTAAATTTGCTCAAAACTTAGCAGAAAGCTACGAACTAAAGCACATTGTTCCGTATATCTTTAAGTATATCTGAGGCACTAACAAACAGTCTATTGAAAGCCTTTTCAATCCTCATGAATGGGTGTCATCGAATGGAGTGGCACGTCGCGAACAGAAATGACCTGCGAAATAGAGCTTTTACAAACTGTACTCGATAAATGTTGTTTTGATTGATTTTTGATACAAACTTTCAATATAGACTTTATTGAAATCGGTATGTAATTTTACGGCATGAAATCGTAAAGGAAAATAAACAATACGTTTGTATAATTATTTTAGTTATTATTTATTAATGAACCGTATCTTATATTAAATCCTATTATGTAGTGACTACGTTAACAATTTAATTTATTGTTTGCAAAAATTCGTATTTAGATTTAGTCAAAATATTTCTTGATCTTAATGTTACGGAGCTTTTGCAGATAAGAAATATCTTTGTAGTCTCCAAGGAAATTAAATCTAGCTGTGATTTAGGTACCACGACCACAGAATACTGTCCAAATTTACAGGTTTTTTAGTACAAAGACAAAATATAACTTAGATCTGAGTATCTAGTTCCTTTTTCTTAAGGAGTTTTCATTTGTGTCCGTGTAGAATTTTTATTGTCTTGATAATTAAAAAAATAATCATCTTAGATGTTATACAAATGTCTTGAAACTTAAATAATAGATGTAACATTTTATCTAATGAATTATCTGGCACCTAAACGTTTGTCCCGCCCGGGAATCGATCCCGGGTACCTACCAACTAAGCTACAAGTTCGCCTAATTACATAATACAAGAACACTTGATACTAAAATACTTTCTTATAACCCTCGATAGGTAATTACAATAAATTTAACGTACGTAGAGTATGCTTGGAATAACTAATTAGTGGAATGGAGAAGGAGGAATTTTCGACCACGACCTTTATGAGTTCTTGATGTGCTTGTTGAATACACACTCATAATTATCCGAAACCATTAATCATTCCATGTATTCGCTAATTAATAGGACGGGTAGTTATATGAATGACCAAAGAAGAACAACGTTGTCGCGTTGTATCTCACGTTATATATTTTAATCGCAAGATGGTGTATATAAAAAAATCTATGCATTTTTAAACAAAATCAATTTTCATTCTCGTCGTTGAAAATTTTGCGGTATCTATAAGATTCGAATCCAGTTCAAGATTGCTACTACAACTATTGGAGTGACAATTCAGGAATTCTATAGCCTGTAGGTAACTATAGTCTTAATTAATCAAAGTAATGCCAACTTTATCACGCACAGCTGTGCCAGAATAAGTAATAGGATCATGTCAATTTCGAGGCACGGCAATCAAATCTCCATAGCTTGGGCAACTATGGTTATGTTATCATAGATTACAGATAGTTTATATGCAAATGGTATTATGAAATTTAATATTATGTAAGCTACCCTTATGGCAATGATACTCGTACTGTCTAGTTTTGACAGTTGGTTCCTTATCTGATAGCAACTTGGACCGTAACATCTTCTAATAACTTAATAGGTGTTATTCAATTATTACTTAAGCACTATAGGGGGTGGGGGATTTTTTCTTCGCTTTTTTTTGATGACAAGGGAGGCGGGGGGTCTAGATTGTGATAACGACAGCAGTTACGATTTTACAAAACATACAAATATGATGAATAAAAAACATTATAAGAAATATGCATATAACAATGGTTACGTAAGTATGGGAGGGGGGTAAGAGCTTTGCTTCCTTATGATGATAAGTGATAAATGATAAATCTACTTACGTAATACTTGAACGGCCCCATATTGCGGATGTTATGTAATAAGTCCGCTTCATGTATCTTCAAGAGTATTGTGTAGAGATCACATCATTATTCATCGTAATTATATTTTGTAATAGTCTGATGTAATGACATCGTTCGTTGATTTCAACCCATTAATGTGAACGATGCCCTGCATTTTATGAAAACTGTTAATTTTGTTAAAATTTAAACGATAAATTGAATCCAAATGAGGCTGTATGATGACAGAATATCAATTATTATTCTATATGAATTTTGTGGCAATCCCGTTATAAAAGGCATGCAAGCCATCTTTAGCCATTTACCCAACTAGACTATCATAGACATGTTAATAATATATGTGTAACGTATCACTTATACTAGAAACTATAGTTATACATCGCATTATAAGCAACATCTAAAAAACAAAAACTTGCAATTTATAGAAATAATTTCATAAACATGGAAAGAATCATCAGATAAGGATATGAATTTTTAACTTGTTTCTAGACCTGAGTCATTCGGTACTAGTTATCTTTGATAAACATTTAAGTCTTTCGTCCGATCTTTTTCAAGTTGACGACATACTCGTAGCGTCTTTTGAGTTACGGTCATTCATAGGCGACGCCGACCTTTTATCACTTCATACTCAAGCTCGTTTATCCACTATTTCCTTTAAAAATAATTATAGTGAGCATTATTACAATGACGTAATTACCCGTAAACACTTTGCAACGAGAAAAATAGGATGATTACTTGGCAAGTATAACGAATGTTCACGTTCAGCCTGAAAATTCATCGGCTCGTTAACTCGCGTCAGCGATTGCACTCATTTTATGTAAATAACGAGTAATTACGAGACGTATATTTCATGACAATATTTCGACCTAGTTACATGGATCGTAGTCACGGCGCAACCGCAACAATGAGAAGAAATTGTTGTGTGATTGATAGTGTGATTATTTGACTTAAAACCATTATTTTGCCACTACAGGGCACCTGTCTCATCACAGTGGGAGCAGTGACCGGGTTCCCGAAGCCTGAGAGGTGATTCCGGCTCTTTGGCGCCTCGGCTGTGGTTCTTTCATGAAATGTTTAGTGCAGGCATAGATTATTGTTTAGACTTATTTGGCTGGCTCGTGTACTTTGAATCCTATTCCATCCATCCATCAGCCTTTAGAGGTCCACTGTTGGACATAGGCCTCTCCTAAATTTCGCCACTCTGACCGGTTCTGCGCCTTTTGCATCCAACGGATACCCG
>LGAG01000919.1:30411-57310 GCA_001278395.1 Lerema accius | reverse complement strand
GCTGCTGCCCGTCTCTTGGATTGTCCTATTAGTCGCCTCTTACGACATCCCAGGAAGAGGTAGGAGTGGTGCTATTCTACAAAAGTGAACCCGGCACCACACGGGGAATCCTGAATCTGTGAATCCTGAATCGGTGAATCCTATTTATTTTCGTAAAATGTATCTTACGAGTAATTACTATTTTTACCATCTATCTAATGCAAAGCTTAAAAAATAAAAATGGCTATTTGAATGAATTTCAATTAAGTAGGTAATTTGTATTATATTTGGCTCTCTTGTCTGACCATTGCTACTTTACCATACCGCTACAAGGTATATTTATGGAGGGATTAATGGCCAATCCAAGTGTCGGAAAGCTTTTAATTTGCCCAAAGTTTTATTGAATAAACGAGGCTTGGGAAACCTGGACAGGATACAAAAGAGGTTTTAAACATGACTTTCATGAAATTACTCAACAAAAATTAAACATTATTCATTCAATGGAGCGTTAACTGGTAATGGGTTGAAATGCATGAGTGATTTTGGTAAATCGCCATATTTCTGGTAATCACATTTTTGTATAATTAATTTCCGAAATGAGAAAGGAATTTATTAATTACAATATGTTAAAAACAACGTGTATGTGTATGAATACTCATGTTTAAAGACTTTAGGGGAAATATGTTTTTGTAATGCTAATTCACCGCTTTTAGTCACTAAGGATTTGTAACACAAACCCTTATGAATATGTAAAATGTAAATTATTCGTTGTAGGTACGTCACATTTTGTGTAAATTTAAAAACATTGATTTGGTATGTATTAAGACATGTGTGTGCCTTTTTTTGTTTCAGAAACATTGATGCATGCTTAGCGGCTTATCTTGTTAAAGATACCAATATCTATAGTCCGTTTTTTTAATTTGCTTATATTGCATAATATATTGCATGTGAATTATTCGTGATGAAATCATTTCAACATAAATAGAAAAGTGTAAATAACATGAAAATATATGATTTCCGTTATAAAGTTCACGTAAAACTGCCTGCTGAATAGGACAAGTAAAAAAAAATGGACTGTAGTATCACAAAGTATATTCTTTTACCGTCTACCCAATTACACAGACATTCAAATAAAAATCGATACCATCAGTCTATATGTGTTTATAAGTCTTATTTGAAATATTTTTTATGTCTGTTCCTCTCCTATTCATTTTAGCGTAATATAGCCTATAGCCTTCCTCGATAAATGGACTATTTTACACTAAAATAATTTTTCAAATCGGTCCAATAGTCCAACAAACAAAGAAACAAACTCTTCAGCTTTATATTATTAGTATAGAAGTATAGATACCAGGTAGCACATTTCCCAAACACTTTTTCCAAAATAATAAACGAGTAACAAATTGAGTTCATCCAATTGGTTGGAGATTGTTAGCATCCCGATCTCTGCATTTTTATTTTCAAGTTCTTTCCGCATTTGTCGCTTCAAGGATACTTTTATTGGATTCAGCGAAGTATAATTGATAAATGAAGAAGAGAAAGGATCCACTTGGAAATTGAATCAGCACTCAATAAAAGGTTCTTCTCTGCTTTGTTATTTGCAAGGTAAAATGTAATGCCTACCGTAATGTAATAATGTTGTTTCGTGGATTTATATTTTTGTCGCGAAAATATTTTGCTTTTACAAGAGATGTTACCTAAATTATTATTCACATATTTGTATTAACGTTACGGAATACAAAAGTAGATATACTTATATAAAATATCTGTTTTGGTCTCTATGCCAATAATAAAGCTTACCTATAATAAAATTTTCCAAATAGGTATCCAATATATTTACCTAACGACTTTTCCCGACATTACGTAATAGTTTTTAGTATAGTTATAGATAATAACTGTATTCGTATTTAATGATATACGTAATTGAATTTCTGGGATATCTAATTCCGGAACTCGCCTTCATAAGGAATGCAGCACACTTAATACCACGATCTCATTTTATGAAATATTGTAAAGTTTTACCATACAACAAAATATACAATTAAAGCCACACAATATATCATTAGCCTAATTTGTAAAGTAGTTCCCTCGTAACGTCATACTAAAAAAAAAAAAAAATACAAAAATTTCACAACACAAAAAACATTTAAGCGTACCAATTTCGATCGCAGTTAATTACGTTCACAAAATACGTAAGTAAAAAAAATTTAAGCTGTAAATAGCATCTTACTTGTGCTATTCACCTAAGGCCGGTTTCCCTTACCGGAAATTAATTAAATCCCCAGTCATCTTGCGACGACATTATTCAGTCTTTGACTACTGACAGACAGATGGCGCCAGTTAATTGAAATAAGTAAATAGAACAAAAGAAAAAATCGATCTCTTTAATTCTACAAGAGTCCTTCGAACTATTTGATTAAACTTTACATTAACTTATCTACTATAAATAGTCGATAAATGCGTAGACTCTACGCCATAAACTTAACATAGTATTATTCATATTTTTGAAGATTGTGATTACCAGACGTAATTAATTTTTTGTTACGTCTCTCTTAAACAGTTACAAAATTTAACTTCGATTAAAAAGCATACATAGTAGAACTATTATAATAAGTCACAATCTATATGTGATTGTGTACGTGGTGTAACTAGCTGGTACGTTATCATCGCCTCGTTAAAGTCATGGAAAAGACGAAGGTGTAGAAGGAAAATAAACTATTTATTGCTGGTTCTTGAAAGCTACTAATATAATAATATTAGATAAACGTAAAAGCAAAGTCCTTCGAAAACAGTGTAAACAAACTCATTTCCCATGATATTTTTTTACATACCTTGTATAGGCAGACGAATTACAAAATTGTTATACGTATACAATATACAATGTAGAGATGTGGCCCTGAGCTATTAACATCGTATACAATGAAGAATACACCTACCTATCTACAGTTTAAAGTTTTAAACAAAAACTTTCATTTTGTTCGTCACACCTACATGAACTCATTGTTCGTTTACCTGCAGGCAGTCACATGAGTCGATATCCAATTCCAAAAATGCAAACAACACCCCCATTTCAGAACATGATTACAAAAAGTTTCACTAAAATGAAACACTATGATGGGAGTATTTAAACAAAGGCCGTTTCGGGAAAAAAATACTCATTCACGAATGAAAAGGTGAGATCTATAGAGTCCCTATTGCTTTCATTGTTCCAAGTTCCGTTTTACGTTAAATTTTAATAACTTGGAGAATTTTGTTGCGATGTCGATAAACAAAATTTAGAATAAAAATACGACTGTTGGAATTAAATGTTTATCCGTTATATTGTTATGTATTATATTTAATAAATATTGGGACTGCAAGCAGTAACCGATACATCTTACATCGCTTTTAATACACTTAAATTCAAAAGAGATGCACGTATAGTAAGAACTGTCTTTTTCATTCACTATCTTTATGGAATCCGGCACATTTTCTTTAATAGCAGCAATTCAAGGATATAATTAAAATTACTCTAAAATGCTGACCATCGTTATTGTATATTTAAAAATTTATAACTTACGAAGTTACTATCATGAACACGTTTAATAATTTTATTCAAAGCACTGAATTAAGCCGTGTTTCGTAAAATATTATTCAGAATTTATTTAATAAGTACTGGTAGGCCAGAATTCGGAAAATGAAGTATTAGCCACAAAAAAATGGAGTCTTGACATAATGTGATTGGTCTAAAAATTTACAAAAGTAGATATTTTTGATATTTTTGATAACAATGATTATGTATATTTTAAAATAAGGTATTCTTCTGCATAGTTCTTGTATAATTTATTTTTTTATAAAACTATTACGTTATTTAGTGCGATATGTATGTACAATTGTTGATTTTTATTGATTTAATCGTAGTTTTGCTTGCTGCTGATCATGATTGAGACGGGCAGCGCTGACAATGAACAACCCTGTAGTAACCCGGATACCATCCCTGCAAATACAGGAAACAACATAACGGTAAATAATCTCAAATAACGTAACAATTATTACTATACTTATATCAAATTGGACGTTCTCTCGACATCGAGTCATCGACAAGATTTTACGTATGTTCTTTAAATTAGTCATGATATTTTCTTTTATTATCAACACTGAATTATGAACGAAATACATTTCTGTATAATTCATCTTCACCTGTTATTTTTAAACAACCGCGTGCGAGTTAGAAACAAAATTTTCTGTAGACAACAATTTCATGAAAATCTACTCAATTCTGTTTCATATTATTACTGAAATTCTGTTTTAAATAACACTAATCAGTTCGAAGATTGCATACCATTATAATTCACAACATTGTTAAATAGTTGAACATTTTATAGTCTGCGTACATTTTATTAAGTTACAAGTATGCAAGCATCCGTCACTCGTACAGATGCCTTTCTATAATCCCTTTGTAGCGTATAAAAATTTAGATATGCCTATTAACAAAGGGTCTGCAGTCTCTATGAACTAAGTGGAAGCGTTCATGTTCATCGAGGGAGCTTTCTCGGTCACCATTGTACACGCCTCCTAGTGTGCTCATTAGTCCTAATGAGAAGACAAGAAGTTCCCTTATTAACTGTGCATTTTTTCTTTATCTCTTATAGATACATCATATTATTTATTCGTTAGACATGAATCTATTGTTGATATCTCCATGAACAGTAGCTATAGAGTACCTCTACATATACACGTAATTGTTCAATATAGTTGTCTCTTTCTATCACTAGATAAACTGCGAATATTTGTAGGTGTACCTATTTATAAAGAAAATTGAGTACAAAACTGTTTGTGTGCAACTAACAGTATACAATTGAAATGCTTTCGAGTTTTAAAATATTTATTTTCAACAAATTTTACGTTCTGGATTTTGTAAACGAAATCTTTATCGAAATAAATATGAATATTTTCTATTTAGATAATATTTTAGACTCATCAAAAACATCAAAGCCTTCTTTACAATATTCAATAGTTGGTTCATACTTTTAGGAATCCATGAAAGAAGATGAGGACATAGCTCGTTCTGAAGCTACATTTCGGTATACAGTACAAAACATTAGCCAACTGAAGGAACAAGTGCTGTCCCCGCCGTGTTATGTCAGGTGTCTTCCATGGAAAATCCTTGTGTTAATACGCTATACTTCCACACCCGATCGTCAGCAACAGAAGGCTCTAGGGATATTCCTCCAGTGTAATGGAGCGTGCGATTCCCCAGGCTGGTCGTGCTATGGCTTGGGTGAATTAAAACTGATCTCCTGTAAACCAGACGGTGAACATTTATGTCGGAAAATTCATCACATGTACCACACGTAAGCAACTCATTTTTACTCTCATAAACAAATACGTAACATCAATTTTATGTTAAAATAAAGCTCGGTTTTTCAGCAAGGAAGATGACTGGGGATTCGCGCATTTTATATCCTGGAAAGATCTTATGGATCCTGAAAATGGATTTGTGAAAGACGACAGTATTTCTATAGAGGCACACGTGGTTGCAGAAGCTCCCCATGGAGTTTCGTGGGACTCGAAAAAGCATACTGGATGCATCGGTAATTACGGAAATATTTATAAAATGTGTAACAATATTTTTTCGCCAACTAATGCTACTCGTAACTTTGTTCATATCAATAGGATTGAAGAATCAAGGTGCGACTTGCTACATGAATTCTCTTTTGCAAACACTGTTTTTCACTAACGTTCTTCGCAAGGCCGTTTACAAAATTCCAACCGTAGGCGACGATAGCTCCCGCTCGGTGGCGTTTGCCCTTCAAAGAGTATTTTACGATCTCCAATTCTCTGACAAACCAGTCGCCACTAAGAAGCTTACGAAAAGTTTTGGATGGGAAACATTGGATTCGTTTATGCAACATGACGTACAGGAATTTTTGCGAGTGAGTTTCGAATTAGTTTTAATGTTTCAGTAGTAGTTTAATTACGATTTTTACTATTATTCCAAACGTATTGATAGGCCTAGTTACTTCACAAGACGCATAGTTATCATTATCTACAAATACTTCTATCCAAATTATAAACTTTGATTTTGTACACAGTAATACGTACCTTTACCAAAATATTACTTTATAACATAGCAAAGCATTCAAGTATAAGAGTAATTGTATTGTTTTAAAGGTGCTATTAGACAAGCTTGAAAATAAAATGAAAGGAACGCTGGTAGAAGGAACCGTGCCCAAGTTGTTTGAAGGAAAAATGACCTCTTTTATCAAGTGTAAAAATGTTAATTGCACCAGCACCCGTGTGGAAACTTTTTATGATATTCAACTTAGCGTTAAGGGAAAAAATGACAGTGAGTTTGTTCTCGATAATAATAAAGTTCCTTGTTAATTTAAATGTTCAGTTTGTTTTCAATGTTTACGCTGAAAATTATACAACGGGCATTATTCGAAGCATTAAATTGTAATGCTCATTGAAATAAGCGAAATTAAACTTAACAATTTTCTAAACTTCGTTTGAGTTGTAATCAAGCGACATTTTTGTCTCATTTCTTAAGCGCACTGAGGCCCGAATTACAAACAGTATACACATACTGTCCATGGTGGTCGTGATGAATAAATGCAACGTGAATATACCTTCTATTTGCGAGTGGCGACCTGAGCCCAATGTTGGGAGCGTTATAAACTCATCAATGAACTTACAAAATCAATTCGTTATCTATGTCGTACCTAATTATCTGCCCCGATGGGAAAAAAAACCGTAAGCGTAAGAAACGGGCACAATAGGTACCTATGACGACATTTTCTTCTACGCGTGTTTGTGTTCCAGTATACGAATCCTTCAGAGACTACATAAGCACGGAGCTCTTAGATGGTGAGAATAAATACGACGCGGGGGAACACGGACTCCAAGAGGCGGAGAAGGGGGTTCGTTTCGATGTGTTCCCGCCTGTCCTGCATCTACATCTCATGCGGTTTCAATATGACCCGCAGTGCGACGCATCTGTCAAGTTCAATGACAGGTAATTAATGATACACCTCATGTGGATTCTTGTAGACCAAATTGGTCTACATTGAATGTACACCTACGTGGATAACCTTGAAAATCGAAAATGGAATTCGAAGTACCAGTAAAAATTTCTTTTGGTTTTGGAAGTAACTAATCTAAGATTTAAAGATCACCCGGATCTAAGTCATAGCTCATTTAATCGCTTACCACCATGATGTGTTTAGGTTTGAATTTTACGAAGAAGTCAATCTGGATCCGTACTTACAAGAAACGCCGCAAACACCAGCCCACTACACCCTCCACGCGGTTCTTGTGCACTCCGGTGATAACCATGGCGGCCATTACGTGGTCTTCATCAACCCGAAGGGTGATGGGAAGGTGATCACTTCCAAAGTATAAAGTAGTACAGTTATAGGAGCTTAGATCGGACAGAAGATAGCATAGTCAACGCTCTTTGGGTCCTTATTAGTTTTTTGCTGATCTCTGTAATACCCAATATAGTTTCAACGCTGCAAATTTTTGTCCAGGCGATCTACACTAAATTGATGCTTAATAGTTTGTGCAACATGTTTTAAGGCCATCTTTCTAAAGGTCAACGGACAGCGTAAAGCGTAACAGAGCTTCGCTTTTCACAAACTAGCTGAACAGTCTGGAACGCAGGGCGGTGGAATTGCACCAATCCTTCTCAGTTCTGGCATTAATATTTAAGATGATATACAGTTATAGAGACCCTGCCCTGCAGTAAAACGCTAATGGCTGTAGCCTCGTCGTTCACCCTAATTAAAAACGCCGTCTGCATAATTCTTATGTAAACACTTTCTTTCATATTTATGAGCTTAATTAGAATAGCAAGTTGCACCTTAAGCAAATTACAATATTATGACAATGAACAATTTCATTCACACTTAAATGGTTTATTGAATTGAAATGATTGAGCAATACTTGACTAGGGTTAGCAACTTTACCAGCGCAAACGCCTACACAAATATTACAGACAAAGATATGTTTTAAATGAACATTCATGCTTCAAAGCAACAGCATGCAGCATTTGTCTCTCTAGAGCTTGAAATCTAATTTATATCCCTAATTTCGAGTAAAATACTGCCGACCTAGTTTCAGGGCTCAAACTCAGTTCGTGTTAGTACCACAGACATCTTTTTGTAATTGTGTATTTCGAGATAGCAGATGATAGCCTAGTGGTTTGAACGTTGGTCTCTCGAACGGGAGATCCCGGGTTCAAATCCCACGGCACGCACCTCTAATTTAAAAAGTTATGTGCGTATTAGATACTAATTATCACTTGCTACGGTGAAGGAAAACATCGTGAGGAAACCTGCACACCTGAGAGTTCTCCATAAAGTTCTCAAAGGTGTGTGAAGTCTGCCAATCCGCACTAGGCCAGCGTGGTGGACTATGGCCTGTACCCCTCACACTGTGAGAGGAGACCTGAGCCCAGCAGTGGGACATTCATGGGTTGCAATGATGATGAATGATGATGTATTTCGAGAACGATGCCTTATACAACCATAGGAATAATAAGTACTAGCTACGTACTTAAAATTAATTTAGTTAGATATTTTATTAGTTGTTTAGCGTACGGTCTACGTAGATCTTAGACGCGACCGGTTGACGCCATGAAATTACTACGCATTGTAGTTAAAATAAAATTATTTGTCTATGTTTATCGTTCCAAAAGTCATAAACAAAGTAGATTCACTGTAAATCGATAAATATTTCATGAAATAATTTCATAAATTAAAGATAAAATGAATGTAGGTAGGCCCAAAATGATATGTTGTCGTAAACAGACTTCCCCGATCAAAGTACGGTCAGCAAGGAACTATAGTTAAATATTTTGTATGTACTTTATAGTGGTGCAAGTTTGACGATGATGTGGTGTCGCGCTGTACGAAGCAGGAGGCCATCGAATACAACTTTGGGGGCAAGGAAGACGCGCCCTACTTGGCAAGGAGAGCCACTAGCGCCTATATGCTCATTTACATACAGTAAGACATTCTCCAAATACTACTACTATCGGATAATAGGAACGCTTGATATAGGTAGACTTATTAATAGGTGCTACTAAGACACTGTAAAGATTCAAAGAAACGTTCCACTACATACTTGCTTATTCCAATAGATGATTTTTTTAATTTAATCATTTACAGATTTGTATTATGATTGCGTAATCTACTCTATGGCATCCTCACAGATTTATAATCTAAATGTGTTATTAGCATCGTGATACTTATGTCTAACTAAGGATTTATTAAGGTTACATCATCATGTGGTTTGTAAAACGTTCGCCAAAGACGTCCTTACCACATTTCTCTACCGCAAATCCGTATTAGAGTTGGTTGAGATACACCACCGCAAATGTTTGTGAAGCCGCTAGCGAGACCACAATAATATTATACTAGTATAAAGCTGCTCACTTTGGTTGTAATTTATATTATTATTTCTGTTACGCAGTTTCGTATTTAGCTTAATAAGTTAGAACGCCCTTGCCAGGCTTTGACACATACCTACGAAACCGTGATTCGGTGCATAAATTGTCTTGCTTTTGTTTTCAAATAATTTAGTTGCTTTTCATAAATGCAAAATCTAATAACGCCTTTATTAACTCGCTATGTACACTCAGTACTTCCGCTTCTGTATTAAAATCGCGCAACAGGGAACAAATTACTTTCTACTATCAAAATTGGGAACACCAAAATGATGTATACTCGTATTAAAGGATTATGCCATCCCACTCATTTGAACTGAAATTAATTTCAGGACAACACAACTAAAGTACGTGCTACAAGAGGTGACTGAAAACGATATACCAACTGACCTTTGCGAGCGCATCAATGAGGAGATGCGAAACGAGATGGTAAGAACATGTAAATATCAACCTTGTACGCAGCACTGTAAGGTTTATTTTTATATTTTTGTTACATCTAAGCTGGGGCATTACGTATTTCAGGCGGCAGAAAAATAAGATGCAGGAAATTTAGATCTGACACGTCAGTAAGCTCTGCAAAGTACTACTCGAAGATATTCACCGCCCTAAAACAATTCTTCACTTTTCAGGCCCTAGGAGGCTCAAAATACAAAGGGAGGTAATTCAACACACCCAATAAACAGTAAAGTAACTTTGGTACTTAAAATCAATTCTAATATTTGTAAATCGATCGGGTGCTCTTATTTTATAGCTGTGCAAATATTTTTCTCTTGTGTAGATTTTGTTGTAATTATTTATGTACTTCTGTTAATAAAATTTGTTGCCGAAATTACTGTTTTTCTCTCCATAATGGCGTTTACGGATTGACAGTTTAATTTCGCTCGGATGAGATTAATCAAGTTAATGTTTATTTAATCGTTTTTTAGCCTTCACATTCACATATTGTTCTACAGTTCATAGACAGACTGACTAAGTAAAGATTTACTCTTTAATTGGTTTAATGATTCCTGCTAGTGTTAATAACACCAATATTACAAATAAATTGGTAATAGATAAACAAGGATAGGTTGGTGATCACCGCTGTCTGCAAAGCCATGACCATTGCGTTACTTTTTAAATCACGACAAAAAAAAACGAAGTAGACCTATATAGAGCTATTTGTTTGTTGTTTAAAAAATAGCTTCATCCTTTTGACAATAAATCTCCGCGGAAACGCGATAAATTTAGCTCCAATTACGGATAGCGCAAATCCTTTACCAGGACAAAACCATGCGGATTTACTAAATGCTACGTTTGATAAATGTAGTCGGTGCTATTAATTAACTTCATTCATTCTCGTTTATTTATTGCGACAATGTGATTAGTGCTAGTATAAAGTTGTTGAATAACCTTCAGCGTATAAGTTAGAAAACGTCTCTCCAATCAGTTCTTATTAGCGTTTCGGATTGAAAAACAGAACTTAGAAAGCATAAGCAGCATGTTTTATATCTGAATGATGATGATGATGAGTAAGATGTGGTTTGAGTAGGTATACCAAAATTACGTAGTGGATATAAAGAACCGATATAAAATCCCTATTGCCATAACATATTGCGAATATTCCTCGTGACATAAAAACGGTGTTCAATAACGCTTGCTCACCTTGTGCTCCAATTTTACTAATTTTTAGAACAGTTCGCTCCAAATTGTTCGATAGAAGAATCAAACGAAGCGTAACAAAAAGCAGCCTAACGAACTGCCGGCAAAATGTACAATTTTCGCGTATCCGTTCAAACGCCTCCCAATTTTAATTTTTTCTCTTTTCCATTAGAAATAGGCGAGGGAATAAAAAAACAAGCTCAGAAAACTCACACCATTGGATTAGGGCTGCTTATTTTCTCGCATTATGTTTGATGGAATGGACATAGCAGCAACTATAATAGCAGTATTAGGGGTATAAACATAAACAATATTCATACATTAGGACTAGCTAATAACCAATCTGTCTAATTGCCAATTTGGAGTTTGGAAGACCAAGTCTCAGTTACCAAAAAAGTTCCCAACCATGAATTTGCCACCGGGCGCTAGCTAAAAATATGTTTTGTAACATTGATCGATGATCGCACATTAGATATCAGTAAGTAATTAGGTACGCGTCTACCTACTTAAATGAATGTAAACAAGGCAACCTACAGATTTTATCTTAAACTAAATTGCGCTGTTTAAATACTGCCAAATTCTTTGCAGTAATTTCCCAATGGCTTTTCTTGATAAAAGAATATTTATCACAATACTGCGCACAAAAATATCTCCTCACAAATGAGCACACTCGAATGAAGCCCCTTCACAAAATCCGAATAATAACGAGCCGAGAGCGGCATATCTTCGCTAATTAATCCTGAAGCTCTAGTATTAATTAGGAGACTTTTTCTTCGTCGCCAGGATTAAGCCGACGAGTCTCGGTAATTGCTAGCCCGCCAACCGAAGCTTTTACTATTTTTATTTAAAAGTCTGCCGGCGGTATTAATGAAATATAAACTTTTTGCAGAATCCGCGAGTTGTAACCGTGTCGTAGGCGTTTGCTGCACGGCGGCGACTGAGTAAAGAGTTGCTCGATATATAAAAAATATTATCTTATTAGGTTTTATAATATATTTTATGCTTTCTCCAAAACTTAGAGAAAAATTGAGAAAATGATGCTTTGGTTTGGTTTTGGTTTGGTTGATTAAGAATTCAATCGTTAATAATAAGTTAATAAGCAAAAGTATTAAATTAATTAGAGTCGTTCATCGTTATACCTATTTTTCAGCATTATTATTCTATAATTTTTTTACCTATTTTCTTAACTTAATCCAAAAGAGAGGTTAAGACTTATATAAACATTGTTTCTTATGATGAATTTTTCTTTGTTCTTATCATACATTTTTCTCTCATAATGAGTACGGGCTGCTCCAATCCACGCAGCTAAATGAAGTAAATCTTGAAAGATCGTGGATTAACTACAGCCTGACGGATCGCCTTCTATATTGCTTCAACGGCTTCAAAGCAATTAAAACGAAGATATAATCTGTAACAACGGAAGCCAGTAATTCCACAATCATAATCTTACTAAAACTCTTCAGGGTTGAGGTTTTATACTTGCTTGGATAACTAGATATCCTTCTAAAATTGGCTACGAAGGCAATGGTTTTGCGTTTTTGCAATGTATGGCCTTTTCAGATATTACTCAATAAGCGGTGAACAAACTATCGCACTTGTTTATCGGCTGTATTGTGCCTACTTGCATAATTAGAGTCAATGGTAATGATAAAGATCCCGTCTCTCGTATAACTAACAACTGCAGGTGACACAACAATGACGATAATTTATTACAAAAGCCACCCCACAAGGATCACCTTGTAGATCGAGTTCACTGACTTGCAGGAACAATGGAAGTAGGGTTAAGGTTTCTCTTTATATAAATAAGTATAGAAATGATTTAAAGACGTGTGGATAATATAGGTACCTAGATAATTCATTCTCACCTATTAAATCCTTTATTAAATCTAAAATAGACAACACAATGTATCAAAAACAACTTGAATCTGAGAGCAAACATTTATCGGTTACTTAAATGTGTTCCCTAGTCGGAGATCGAACTGAACTGAACTTACACGTTCTACCAATATAGTGACTACCAACTGATAAAACAGATCATGAAATTAATATTCGAATGAAGTTTGTTGAACCTTAATTCTTTTATAGACCGTTAGTGGTAAAATTTCTTAAGCACTTTCGGGCTTGGGGGGACACATTTACCCGTCTCAATTCTTACCGTTAAATGATAATCGTTAAGCCACGTTAAAGACCTTCGGGCGACATAAAAACTTAATAAACTCAAATAGCTACTAACCCATCCACCAATTTGGACTAAAACAGCACAGGATTTTAACCATCGCCCTAATCACATTAGGTACAATTACCGTGTAGCTAAATTAAATCACAAAACTCCACAATGATTTCTCGCGTACACAATTACAGTTGGTCCGAGAGCAGGTGTTTGCCGATCTAATAGCGTTTTCAATTTGCATCAAAATGGGGCATTCCTGAACCGGCATTACTGAATACCGGGGCGAGTTCTCGCAGTCGACGCCGACGCTGCCCCAATCGGATTATCTATCACTAACGACGCACATTCACTGTCCGATTCGGATCCCATCGCGGCGTGCTGGTTCCAGCGTAGATAATGTCCGAAAAACTGTAGTATAAAACATTACTAATACGTTCAGATATATTTATAAAAAAATATTTTATATAATTACGTCCGTACATAATTATGTATTAGCTTTCCTCTGGGGCAGGAGCCTCAAGCGCTAATCTCAGGAACTACTGGACCGATTTGAAAAATTATTTTAGTTTAAGATAGTCCATTTATCTATGAAACTTAAAGGCTATACAACATCACGCTCAGATGAATAGGAGAGAAGCAGCAAAAAAAATTGTTTCAGAAACGGGAAAATTACGCGGATGGAGCCGCCGGCGACTTCTAGTATTTCTATACAAGGTATTATATTATACAGACCCTGGCCTGTGATTTTAGAATGTACTTATATGAAACGATGCCCTCTAATATAACCATTCTGTTCGTGGCCCGTCCTCATCCTAATAACCTAATGCACTTGAACGTTATTGAACGTACCGAAGCCTAAATACTGGTCAGGGCACTCACATCGAACCGGCACTTCCCGAATCAGATTACCGCTAACGACCCGCATTCAATAGCCACCGCATTCCGCCCGCGTGTGGTGCAGCCTGATGTAGTATCTCAAAAATTACTGCACCTTGCCAAAATAGTAAAAAAAGACACGGAACTTACAATATTCTAGCTCAAAATTATAGGAAACGAGCAAACCGGTCTCGATTCGCTTCGGAAAATCTTTGCTAATCATTTATTTCAGGCGTTGTATAAATTGTATTAAATTAGAATTTTTCAATAAACAGACAAAATTTTTTTGAAAAAAGAATGCCTATACACATTTCCATAGCACTGTCTAGTGGTTTGGCTATAAAAAGGTACCGTAAGAAACAGCCACTTTCGCATTTACAATATTAATATTATTCCTTCAAAAGACTTAAAAGTTCCAATTAAATTTAATGAGACATTTATACTTACAAAACAACGACTACCGTGTTTTACACTCTCCTATAATTCGCCCCAACAGGCAATCTCCACGGTGTCTCCCCATCCATACAATCTTAAACATTGTTCGCGAACAAAGCGTTCTTAGCGAACGGACAGCTTTGAACAAAGGAATCTAAATGTTTAAAATGAAATCGCACAGACTGCAATATTAATTAGTACCAGGATGTACTGTATCTACGCAAATCTTATAATGGTATAACTGAGTTTTATGTTAAAAGGATTTTTTATTGTCTAAACATCGAAACATCAAAAAACAGAGTTGACTAGACATTTCAGTAGAATTAAAATTCGATACACCATTTATAATAAAACAATATATCTAAACAGATGAGCTTATACAAAATGCTGTCAGCATTTCTTTGAAGAAAGCAAAACTTGTACTAAATACCCGTCTAAGTTTTCTTTGGACAATTTGTAGGTACATTCTGTTAGCAAATGGCCACAGTTGTTTACTTGTTGACTTTCTCTCACCCTATCTGCTATAACGATTATCTGCTAACAGAAAACGGCGACGATTAATAATTACTCGATCTCCTCGGCAAAAGAAAATTACCGTTTCGATGAGATAATTAGACACTTTTCAGTTAGAATCTGGAAAAGATAATTAAAGTGGCAATGGCTAGAGAATTATGACTGACACGAATTTTAAGTAGAATCCAGAACCTAATTGTTTAGTATTGAAAAGAAAAAATATTGTAGTTCTTAAATGAGAAAAGCAAACGAGCTATAGTACTGGACCATCTCTGTTGCTGTCGAAGCCTGTCGCCTCGCTGGGATTCGAACCCAGGACCCATTTAAAAGCTGTTCGGCATGATAACCATTGCACCATACGGATCATTAATTATAATCCTTCTACATATTTTGTATCGGCTTTTGTTTAAAAAAAATAAAGAAACCAACAAATATTTGACGAAACTAGCGACTGCTATGCACTATTTTACAAAGTGCATCGCCGGCACCCACTACAAAAGGAACGAAGGGCTAGAATAAAGGGGATTTCGCCGTTCGTAAAAATGCAATCATTTCGAAAGCTCGGCAAACGTCTAACAGTGCAGATTTTCATTTAAATCTGCATTGGAAACAATGCATTGGTATTCAGTCAGCTTCGGGAATCAATCACATTTTAGGTGAAAATACTAAGAATTTTGAAACGTAGCAATAAATTGAAACGGTCGTATTCGTAAGTCTATTTTAAAACAACGGCTCTAGCCGTATACAATCTTTTTTTCTCTTCGACTCCATGGTTCTGGCTGTAGCATTGTTCGAATTGTTATCATATCAACATGATATTAAAAAAAAATATGGATATTAGGTAGGACTGGCTGGTAACAGTGGTTATTTCTTTTAAACATTCTATTGTTTTGGAGCTGTCAGATTTAAGGTGGATGGAAGAAATAGAGTAAAGTAATGTATATTTAAAAGTGGATAATTCAAGTATTTATTGAAGGAGACATATTTTATTTCAATCCTGGTGCAGTGTAATACATATCAACATAACGTATTGATATTTGGTACGGTACTTTTAAGAGGAGAGAGTTGAAAATACAAGAGTTTACACCTTTCTAGATCAAATTGTTTTCCTTTTTTTCGTTTTTGAATAGTTAAAAAAGTATAATTATTAATGTTAGTTAAGATATTATGATTAAAATTCAGTATGAAGGCTGCATCTTTTATCTGCATGTTCGTCTCTGTAATATTTTAATAAACATTGTAATAAGTGTGTCAATAAATAGATTGTGCAATTCACGTTTATAATCCCTTTGGCGTTATATCTGTGACAATTAGTCCAATACAACATAAATAAATAATTAAATAATAGTAATAAAAAGACAGGGGAGCCAACGTTACGTTCGAGGCTTCGAAAGAAAATAAACGTGAAAGCAGTATAGTGTTTAGAACGACTGTGTCGAAGATTCAAAAATGATGATCGAACCAGTCCTTTTTATTTAGCCATCAACGCGTGGGTAATGCCTTAGTGTTATGAACGGACGGTATGAGCAACACTGATCACTTACCATCAGATCTGCGTAGCAACAGTCCGAAACCTAAATCACTTTCCTAGACGAGTCGAGATTCAAAGTGTGTCATTTTGGAAAGTTTAATAATGAATTAGGGGACATCCAGTAATTAAGGGAAGCTTTAATGGGGGAAATCTACCAACCCCCAAAGCCAAATTTAACCTTTTTAAGAGTAAGGCTGTCGGAAAACCATTAAAAACTCCTAAGGATTTAAGTTAAGGGATGCCCCCATAACTATTTTTAACGTCGTTCATGTAAACCAGGGGTTACCTCTTGAGTGTATAATGAATTTCATTTTGAAGTTTATAACTAAAACTAATATTATTTACTTTAATTTATTACATTATTATTTTATATACAGAAAAATGTATTTGATATAAAAACCTTTTTAACCTGGACATACCAATAAATAAATAAATGTATTCATGTCCTATTCCACAGACCTAACAGAAACTGCAAAAATGTTATTCGCTTAAAGCATAAGACGAACTCTGGGGTGCGGTACAATCGCGTAAAACAAACCAAATTAAACAAATATAGGATTATATTCAGTGAAACATTCAAATCCAACATAACAAACATTGGAACTCGCCATGTTTGTACAAGCTGTGTACAGTCACCTTCACAGGGGCTATCTATAGATGGTATCGGTGTGTAAATCAACTAATGTATTATAATCCCATTTGCCACATACATATTACGTTCGGCAAGTAATCTAAGCCACTATGTTACTATGTATCTCTCAATACCTCAAACCGTGTTAATGAAAATAGCGCAACCGACACACATTGTTAAAATAAAAACAATTTGACTCGAATACGACTGCTCCGGACAATACTCGCCCCCAAAAGCCATTAGTTACACTACATTGTAAATGAAATAGTTAAAAAGGGTATAAATTAAATTAAGTAGTAGCGTTTTGAATTACTAAAAAATGTGTCTTAAAACGTCTAAGGCAACTTTACGAAAACTTATTGTATTTTTTTTCTTAATTTATTACATCATATATATACATAATTTCGACATAATCATTTATTTAATAACGTAACATTTCTCTGGCAGGTCAAGTTAAAAATTAAATAGTAACATATACCTGTTAAGACGCTGACGGGGCTTTTAGCCAGATAACAATACGGTGCGTTACACATACAAAACTTATCGTGCGCAGTAACCGTACGTGTTCGGGAAACGAACAAAAAATTTTGTACTAAATTGATTTTACATTATCAGCTGCAATATGGTAAATACACGCATCTGTACACCAATTATTTGGTAATTCGACAATATTAGCAAATTCAGCGGGTTACACAGTTCATTAGTTAATTTTATTTCATCAATATTTATTTTAATTTTATTTATATTTACGCAGAGTAAGCATACACCCATGATTTTAAATGTATGAGCACGTTAACCCATTCGTTGCCGATGATGTAATATGACGTCACATTAAGCAAATCTTATAGAGGGCGCCCTCAATGAAGGGTTAAAATAATCATCTGCTAAGAATGGATTAAGGCGCCTACACACTACTGCCGGTGTCGCCCGCAAGTGTATTAAGCCATGATTACAGCCATGCTATTTACAAGGCTCAATAATTACTCCAAAGATAACATTGAAAAAAAGCATAATTACCATTGTCATAACATACAATATTTCGACATGATAATATTATGTTTGTTCACAATAATTTTTAATCTATAAATATAAATAGTATAAAAAAGTCCCTATTCCTGTAATTCTGAAACCGATGGTTTCTAACTCATTTATTGCTTTTCGTATTAATTTAACCAACTTCAGAAATTCTGCAATATTTTATTATACATTCGATTATATTAAAAGATAAAGTAATGGAGAAACTTCGATTTAATGTCTAGAGAAGAAGGCATGTACAAGTTGGTTACTTCGTTCATAGTAATTAGCCAGCAAATTGACAAAACAATATCATTGAAAATAAAAAAAAAACAAAGAAAATGAAATGCCATAATTATGTACGTAAAACGGAAAGATAATAAAAAACGGAAATAATATTGATTTGCTACATTGAAGACATAATTGAACCAATTTAATCAACGTGCAATAGTTAATAAGAGCAATTTTTATTCATTGCTTAAAAATAATTTAAAATGTATTTGATTTAAAGGTAGCATACTTTTAAGACATTTATTTTGCTGCTTATAACCCTTTCGCAACCTTTTTAGGCGTTTGCTTCTCTCAATAAGACGCCTGAAAGCGCACTTACTAATCGGTACTCAGACTAATGAATCAAAAATGGCAGATTTCCATAATGAACCCAACAAAACTTTAGTCAAATTGTTAACGCAACATAATTTATGGCGAAGAGACACTAACCGTTAAGTACTACGGAAATAACTCACAAGGCAAAATAAATGCGTGTCACTGTCGATTGCATTCAAACTATACCGGCGTTATACAATATTCTAATAAACAACATTGCCTAATACTTTATCTATCATAAACGCGCAGTCGCTCATACTATAATTATAACATATTTAACTAGCTATGGAGTGAGGCCAACGACGTCATAACCCTATCGAAAAACAAAGCATAGACAAAACTTTCGTGATTTGATCCTTACAAATGACACTGCATCCCTTTCTTTCAAATGTGATTTTTTTTCGTTGTAGTTTATTGGCTAATGATAGAACGATTTTTGACCTTCGCAATTCTGAATTGCCAATAACAGTGTCACTTCCCCACCTTCACATCAGAGTTTTGTCTGAAATATTTCTTAGCAGAAATGATGACATTAATTGTAGAGTTATGACGTCATTGAATGAGGCAGACTCCCCGCACTAACCACCAAGCGCTGGGAACTCAAACTATATCGAACCTACCAAACGACTTCAAGTTCATTACAATAAAATAATACTAACCGATGTCTATTTTCCATATAAAATATTATAACTATTTTCAATAAATCGTAACGTATCCCTTTAATTATAAAATGTAACATAACTTTCACAATACTTTTAGAGCATTCATGTATAAATATGTTTTTTATTTACATATCAAGTGTACAATGCAGACGTTATTAAAATACAAAGAGGCACATTTTAGTTCATCACTTGTGAGGTGTGTTTACATCTATATTATAAGCAATTTTATTTTATAGACAACGAAAAAAATGCATAATTTTGCCGAATCACCAAAAAAATTATTTGATTATGGGTCGTTTGACAGTTGGCACAGCCTTGCAGGCATCGTGAGTACGGCAACAACGGGTTGACGTCATAATACGAATTCAGAGACAGCGTATGAAAAACATTTTTTTAACAGTAGGAGGCCGTAACACGATTCACACTGGAAGTGCTAACAGGCGATATTAAAGTCATCATTCGTTACAAATAAACCACTACGCATTTAACTCGAATCTAATACATTTCGCAACATTAAATAAATAGAAAAAAAAAACTAAAAATTAATCCGAGAATTATCGAATAGATCTTATCTAGCGGGACTATACCGTGGCGGGTGTTACTCGCTACATTAGATCAAAAACTACATACAACATCATACCGCGGTTAAGGAAGTCAAACGTGGGTGTTAGCGTACATAGATATACAAGAGATGGAGCGTAGAAAAATAGTAACTGAGATATATACATCTTTCTCGTTCCCGCACAGCGAATTGCTATAAGAAAGAGAAAGAGATAACTTACTTTTCAGCAGAACATCCAGGCTGAGTTTTCATTGACAGGAAAAATAAAGCAAAAATCCTGTTTTACAGCAATTCCTTGTGAGAAAATGAGACAGAAATAGGATCTAAAGTTACCTTTCTACGAACAACCCGCCTCATTAATCTATGGCGACATACATGCGTGTAAATAAGGCTATAGGATCCTTGCGGCGTTAAAATTCCTTGCAATCGAGTTGATAGCACGCGTTCACTAATGCGATCTCAGTCAGTATACTTTAGTATCAATAAGAGCCCATTTCCACTGCTACAAAAACTTGCCATACCATGGACAATTGATTACAACCTCTAGCGCTATGACAAAATTCTGTTACACGACTTTAAACCTTATTCTCAAGACACAAAAGCAGTCATTTATTAACATGGAGGCAAAGTCATCGCTTGGGCTTGTAATCAACTGTTATAGTTACAAATGCGGCTTAGATTGCTCGTTCGACTCGTGTCTTCAAGGAATCGTATCGTCGAGAGGATGTAATGGATCGCCCCTCAGCAAAACCAGCGGAGTACAATCGTTTCGCGGTAGAGCCCTCAGTTGTATATCTTGATTGCTTTCTCCAAGTAATTGACTCGGGACCGTTTCGGCGTCTTGTTGATGTGCTCGAGCCCGAGCCAGGGCCGCGCCGTCGCGTCTGAAAGTGACATATCTATATTAAATTTTAGCACAAATTCTACTAAGATTCGTTATATTATTAGCTTATTCTATCTATTATTATTTATAAACTCCCGGGTACAAGAATCGAGCCGTGATACGTTTAGGTTGACTAGAGTCGAACTGCTTCAAGGAATTGTCGTCGACGATTGTATGAATCAACTGCTTCAAGCTGTTCTAGTATGGCGGCCAGACCTATCTTAACTAAGTAGATAACACTAAGTAGTTCGGATGAAAGTACCGCGCAGACTTTTTGAAGCAGTTCGTCTATAGCCGACTTTTAAAATTTATGTAATTTTAAACCTTTTAAACATAAGTTGGGTAGTTCGATTCAGTCGTCCGGGCGAGTAGTTATATGAAGAAGCTACTTACTCGTATTACTACTTAGTCTGAAGTCGTATAAATTAACCGTCGCTCCTTCGCTTATGTAATTAGGTCTGCCGTTCGTCACTATAGCGAAATTGTACTGAAACAAAACAAAAATATAATTAATTAACTGATATGCGCCTTCTATCTGTTAGTGCGGTGATTATGGAAAATAGTAGGTAACCGCTGTTATTTATTTCATTTTCATTATGCATAGGCTACATTAAAAATAATTATCACGTTATCATTGCAATACGCGTTCAGTGCACTAAATTTTATTATCGTTAACGGCCAACGGCATTATTGAATGGATCGGGTAGATTTGTACAAGTATTAATTTTGATAATTATAGTGCTAAGTAGAATGCAGATGTTGCAGAAAGATGGTCTGAAAGCGAAGGATCCCGTTAGCGGAAAAACGATGGCAGCCTCTAGGTACGAAAATTAAAAAGTAAGTTAATATTTTTTGTTTGCACAGGAAGTTTTTTGAATGCGCATAGAACGTATGTCATTTATAGTTGCACAGGACGTTTTTTGAATACACATAGAACTCATGACAGCACGTAAAAAAGACGTTGTATTCAAGGTCCTAAAAGTTAGTAAAAGGCTAACCTTTTCCCACTCCTTGTCTGGGATATCGAGCTTCCTCTGCAGCCGGTCCTTGACCGCCTGGAAGGGCTCCTGGTGCTTGATGCGCGCGTAGAACGGGATGCCGAACGTCGCGTACACCTGCTTGTAGAAGTGTGCGCACGGTACTAGCAGCTCATCCTCCTAGAAACAACACATTACTAACATTCAATGGGAAGTGGTCATAGATCAGCGGCCTGCGTCGATTTATCTGATCGAAGAAGTTAAGCAACTATAGACGCGGTCGTAAAGTGGATTGGCGACCCCAAAAAAAATCTTCAGTGTCCGTGCTTCATAGAGCATGTTGATTAATAAATCACAATTGTTGTTGTTGTTAGTAATAGATGTTAATGAGAATATTTTTGTTGTTGTTAATTCGTTAATGTAGGGACCGCGGAAGTTATAAGCTGGGCCATTACAAACGTGCAAACTACGTCATCAATCATTTTATCACATCTCTCGTTCACACCTATAGGTATATCGGAACTCTCACTCCCACATTCGAGCGAGCGTTCCGATATACCCATAAGTGTGAACGAGAGATATGATAGAATGATTGATGACGTAGTCTGCACGTTTGTAATGGCTCTACTATAGTACTGCTATTACAGGTTAGTCCTATTAGTAAATGTTGCGCTACACAGACCTGTAGATTGAGCTCGTCCCGCGGGATCTCCTCTATCCGGTAGAGGCGCGGCGGGGAGATGGTGACCTGGTCCAGAGTGAGCTCGGGCTCCGGCCCCGGCAGCACCTTGTGGCACGACACCTCCACGATCCGCAGTCTGCAAACACACACACACACACACACACATATATATATATATATATACACACATCAGGTCAAACATTTCAGATAAATCTTTATTGTCGATATGACGTCGGAAAACAGTAAATGCCTAACTCGTGCAAACAAACATTACGGCAACCCAACAAAAAAAAATTAAAAAATAACTATACAATTAAAATCTGTATTAAATTGTCTAAAAATCGACAATTTCCTTTTACGAGTATATTAAAATTATTCAACACGTTAATGACAGACCATAGTTTGGGGACGGTTTAACTGATAATAATTACATAAATAATAGTACTAATAGATGTTAACCAGTACTTACTTGCCAGATCCATCCGGCGACATTTCAACAACTTTAGCTGCTTCTTCTAATATATCTGCTACTTTACCACCTTTATTTGGATATAAAATTAATTCCTTATCTTCTTTGTAATTTGGTCCAACCTGTCAATTATACAATACTAAATTAATAATAACACTTAAGCACGTTTTTGTTATTTACACCCATTTTGTAAAAGTGCTTTGAAATTCTTCTAGAAACATTGTAGAATTTAGGAAATTTAAGATAACGAGTGACTTACCCATAAACATTTGAACTGTTTCTTGTTGTCCAATTCATTAACTTTAATAGATAAAATCTGGTAGAACAATTTCTTAGGGCACTTTGGTTTACAGTATACTAGCAAGTCCTTCAATATACCATCATAAGAGTATCGTAATGGAAGTCCTGGGGTATCCTTGTAACTGGAAAAAATACATTCCATTCAGCTATATTTAAAAAAAAATGTCAGTTACTTATTTATAAAATATTATATCGAAAACGAAAATACTCTGTTGTTACCTTTCACATGTAAAGTCGCTTTACTTATTCTTTACATTACTAGTCATCCACTAATTTTGTATCAAATGCTTAATATGCAAACTATTTTTGATATTGTTATAGTATACTTACTTCTGACATTTAAAAAATTGTATTAAATATGGATCGACGTTGAGTCTCTGACCGACCGCCCGCGCCATCTGATCGTAGCGCATCTGCATCGACAGTTCCATTGTGAATCTGCAACGTTCATAAACACATTCAAAATAAATGCCATTATCAATGCTCACGTCATTTTCACAAATTTCAAGGAATTGCGTAGTATTTTTAACTGAATTTTAAAATTCTACTTTTCCCACTACTACTCCTCCCCTACCCTTGTCCTTCATTTAAGTCCTTGATAGCTAGCCGAAAATATCTGGCGTTTACCATAATTTTCATTAACTAACAATTTGTCTATCATTTAGTCCTAAATCACCACATTTTTTTAAAAATCGATATCAAGCGTTTACGACACTTGCAGATACTAAAATATGTATGATTGTTATAAAGAGATCGATCCAACCTATAACCTATCGTAGTCTGATAACAAAACAATCGACAATCACTCACCCGGGATCATTGGGCACGCTCTTGTCGACAAACTGCACCTCGACCTTGTAGAAGATGTACTTGAAGTAGTCCTGGCAGGTGGGCAGCTCGAGCTCGTCGTGCCGGTGGTCCGCGCGCTCGAACACGATGATGTCGCCGTCCATCAGCTCGTCCAATACCTGGCCGCGTGCACACGACTCAACCCGAGCGGGGGCGTGCCGCGTGCAGCGCCCGCGCACGGGTTACGGACGGACAACATTACGACGTTCACACCGTTTACATTGCGTAACTCGAAACGTGTATGTTTACTTGTTTATACTGCTTTTAAATTGTAGTTATTATGAAAGGCAAAACGCGTTATTTATATTTTCAGTATTATACTATATCATAGTTTTGTGTATAACAACATTATACAATTTAGTTTTTTTTTTAATTTATGTATCAACTAAATCTTGTTTAATATTTGTAATAATTTACTAATGCGTACAGTGGATTGACATATTTTTATTCACTGAATTATATTCGTAACTATTCGTAAGCATTACAAAAACAAATTCCCGGTATATGATAAAAATTAAAACTTCGAATGTTGTCCTAATATACATAAACACACTTATAACGCTGTTTTATAAATCAATTTATTTCTAGACAAAGTTTTATAAGAAAGTTAATAAAGTTATATATTAAGAACAAAACTGTTTTAAGTGTAACAATAATAATTTATAGAAATAAATTGATATCAATACAGCCTATAATATTATTTCCATGTGCAAAATGAAGGCGAAAGCGTGATTTCATTTATATAATAATTCATTTATTTTTACAAAGCGATAAAGCAATATAATTATAAATTCATCAATACCTCTCGATTCATACCTTCCCCAGTAAGACATGTTTGCTACAAATTAATTACTGTCACAGATTAGCAGAGAGAGCTTCACATAAAATACATCACATAACATACATACAAGTACATACTATCAACAATTATATTTAACCACTTTGAATATGGTAAGGTCAGCAAAATGACTATAGTAGTCAATCACTAACTTAGATATATAGAATTTTTGATACTGTTCAGAATCTCTATTAATTGTAAATTCCTTACAAATAATTACTACAATATTATTGTACTGTACAAAATACTTTATACGCATAGTGAACTGATAATTAAAAATTCCTTTGCAATTTCTATGACTGCCTGACTATGTGGTGTGTTGTGATTTATAACCGAGAAACCAACCAAAATTTGCTATGATCAATATTAAAAAAAAAAAAATTGTCGTCAAAATAATATGCTCTAAAATCTAAATTGTTTCGGATATTAATAGTTTCGCTAAAAATATCTTTTAGTAAACCTTCACTTCAAATCTGCCTACATACATACAAGATACAACTGTGAAGTTCCTACATGTTCGCCTACATGAGTAATTTACCGTCTAGTCTAGTGATTATAACTAAGTAAAGGGTGATAGCGTAAAACTGATAAATAATACCTTTTCGAGTGGATCATTGTAGTTGTTAATCTTCTCCACGTAGTCTGGCTTGATTTCCTCGTACAAAACTAGTGGAGTGTCAGGAGGGAAACCTAATAATAAAAGAAAATGAAGGATTCATTACATCACATAATAGTCTTTATACAAATTTTTTAACTTCGTCCTACTTATGGAGTGAATATTTGGTTAGAACATAATTTGTTTTATAATTTTGATTCGACAAAAATACTAAGGTAATCTTTTATCATCAAACATTATGATTTCATTTCAACATAAAGATTATAATGAACACAACATGCTTTTAAAACAAATTGTTTTATGTCCTTGATGAACTTTAGGATATCATACCATCCATGCCTTATTATTCACTAATTTGCCTAATGAATGTATACGTAAATGAACTCCATTCCATAGCCCTTTCTTAGTCTAAAACATAATAAACGTATACCTCGTTTTTTTCGTCGTGATATAAAAGGTAAACAATCTTACACTGTCTTTTTATTGTAATTATCGATTTAAAAATAATACAGACACAAATAAAAAAATTAAAGAATAAACAATAATTTAATGTAAAAATAAATTTCTGTATACTTCTAAATATTTTTTTTAATTAATGAAATAAATAAAAGTTGTGCCAAGATTGTTTACCTTTTATATCACGACGAAAAAAACGAGGTATACATACCAGCTCGCTTATTCAGTATCGGTATGAGATCAGACGGCTTGCTAGCGATGGGCAAGTAGTGATGTCCGCAGTAGTGGATCCTCTTCTGCTTGGGGTCGTAGAACTTGAAGAACAGCACTACGTCATTCTCCTTGTCGAAGGGTGGGAGGGCACTGAACCCTGAATCCGGGGGCAACATCTCCAGGAAAATGTTCCAAGGATTCATGTTCTCTGACACATCTGATACCGTCTTGGTCTGGTCGTTGAGGATGTCCAGGCATGTCGGTCTGCATGTCTGTTGAGAACGGATGAAATTCAAAATTATTTGTTCATGTAACAATGATACACTTATGAACATCAAAAAAAGTTTTTTTTAATCTACCCCTGTTGCGTAAAGGTGCTTTAATATGGAGGAGAAGAAGGGGAAGGAAACCTGTGATAAAGTGTTAAAATATAGACAAACATATCTATCAACGTATCTAACATGACCCTTTACTTCCAGTCTCAGAACCTACGTACAGTCGCAGGACCCATTAGGTACAGTCTCAAGACCCCTAAGTACAGTCTCAGGACCCCTAAGTAGAGTCTCAGG
>LGAG01000916.1:224208-241254 GCA_001278395.1 Lerema accius | reverse complement strand
TTTTTTTTAAGTTCTGGTACGTAACATAAAAAGTTCTCAAAGGTGTGTGAAGTCTGCCAATCCGCACTTGGCCAGCGTGGTGGACTATGGCCTGTACCTACCCCTCACATTGTGAGAGGAGACCCGAGCCCAACTGTGGAACAGTTATGGGTTGTAATGATGTAATGATGACGTAACATACCAATAAATAACTATGCAAAAACAAAAAAATGCAGTTACAGAGTTAAGTGCATATATATTTTTTAAGTTATTAGTATGACCTAGCTTAAGAAATAATTCTAGGTTTGGCTTTTTTAGACCAACTATGTATGGAAAATTGTCTGATGTTCATAATGTATCCACCGCTTGCTTACGCGCTGTTTTCCCGAAATCAAATTAATTCTGAAACTCCGTTTTAGAATGAATAACCTTTTAGGAGCCCCTTGTCGCTTTTGTCTATTTGATATTCAGAAATAATGAGAAATCTAAATGAATTCCTTGAATTTGATATTGAGTAGGTCGACAAAGCTTAGCTCGGCATAATAATGATGGGTTATTTGTTTTCTTATAAAAATACAGTTCTTTGTAAAGGAAGGCGTAATGTAAAAAGATTAAAAGAACGTATGGGATTGGAGTACCTACGAGTATGTATGTGTGTGACTATATCTCTGGCCTACAGACTAAACGGCTTGAAGGATTTCAACGTGAAGGGTGCCATTGGATTATTAGAATTACGTAGTACATTTATTTACAAGCTTTTATTTTAGTTTCACCTGTCCCGGTGTTTGTAATCAAATCTTGCAAGCTAAATTTCACCCACTTCCCGGTGTCCGATTGAGCTAAAATTTTAAACACTGGTCTAGTCCTGATGGCAATGCTGAGTCCTGAGTCCAATATATCTTTTTAAACTACTTTTCCGCAGGCGGAGTCGGGGGTGACGTCTAGTACTATATATTACCTAAATAACTACTATAATAAAAGTATCTTAGAAGCCAAACGGCCGTCTGACCGCCCGCCTCGATCTTTTATACGATAAATAACACTTAATTGCGACAGGTACGCCACTTCTTTCTAGAGCACACGTAACTTATATTAGATAGATTAATGATATTATTATTAGTAGGCTAGAAGACCGGGCAGACGTTTGTCTGCAACATAATTTTGACTTTTATAGTTTGGTTGATTCCTTAGTTTCCTACTTCAGGTCTTTTTTTAATGTAAATATTTTTAGTCAAAATCAAAATCAAAAATCATTTATTCATGTAGGTATCAATGATACACTTATGCACGTCAATTATACACTTATGCACGTCAATTTACACTTATGCACGTCAATTGAATGCTCATGAAATAGGACAACTATTGCTATGATAGTGTCTTAATAATTCTTATAGTTTGTTTGGTCCTTTTACTCGATATCAGCATTACCAACGGGATCCAATGGTAATTATTAACCATACTTGGTCCCTATAAAATACAATAAAACATTAAAATTTTTTTCAATCAGTCTACTGTGATGGAAATCGGTCCAGTCGTTTAAAAGAAGATCAACAACCACGTAAGCTAGAATTTTATATATTAAAGACACATATCTACCGTATAACCACGTATATAAGCGCTAAGTTTATTCCCACAATAATTTGTAATATTAAATTGTAAGTAGGTATACGATATGTATCACTGACAAAACCACCACAACGTCACGCTTCTACATGAGTTCGTAAACAATTGGTATCTAAAACCATAGCCCTTTGTTCCTCTTCAAGCCTTTACGAGTGCTTCGGGAACAAAGGAAATTGTAGCTCGTATGTACCGACATAATGTATGTTTGCAGGTAATGTAACTTTTGGTAACGGGTCTTGCGATAGATGGAGATACTAATTAGCTTTTTTAACCTTATATATTATTTACTAAAGGACGCCCGTAGCTTCGCCCGCGGAAGAGTAGTTAAAAAAATATTGGATTAATCCCAAGGGAACTTCTAATCGGGATAAAATGTATCCTTTGTCATATTCCTGGATGCAAACTATCTGTGTGCCAAGTTTCAGCTTAATCCGTTCAACGGTTAGAGCGTGAACGACATACAAACATCCAAATATGTAAATAAGTATTCAAACATTTTTACAAACTTTCACATTTATAATATTAATATCTAAATATATTTTACGACACATGTTCTAATTGTAGTGTTCTGTTGTGGTGCCGTGATAGTGGGCTATGACCTTTAAATGCATTTCCTCATGTAAACTTTGACTATTCCAAATCGCAAACCTGTACTAGCGTGAACTATTCTATAAATGGGGTGCAAAGTTAAACATTTTAATAATTAGATATTATTAAGACAAGATGAACGGAACACAAAATTAGGTAGGTACATACCTGATAGAAAGTAGGTACCTACGTGTAGGTAGGTAAGTAGGTACTTGAGAAATGTCCTTGTCATTTGAATATACAATACTTAAGATCCCTTTGAAACGTTCTTAGGGCCTCTTACCACTCGTCAAGTGGTCTTAAAACAGTCGATTGTGTGACTTAGGTACTGATAAGCCGTTCGCACTTTTCTTTGACGAACCTGCCTTGAGCACCCAAAAAATTGATTCTCAATTTTACCACGTAGGTATGACATAAATATAAATTTTTACCTTATCGCCGTAAAAATTTAATACGTAGCCTAGTTGGTAGTGACCCTGCCTGCGAAGCGAGGGGTCCCGGGTTCGAATCCCGGCCGGGGCAGATACTTATGTGACAGATAAATGTTTGTCCTCGGGTCATGGGTGTTAGTGATGTGTTATTTGTGTTGTCCATGTCACCCGCGACACAGGGAATCCTACTGCAAGGGAAGTGTGTTAACGTTTGAAAAAAAAAGTTCATCGGAATCAGAGTTGAATTTCTGTAACAGTAACATCCCTACTGTTCAAACGTCTACGCGCAGATTTCAGTAGAATCGTTGATCAATGACTACACTCTGTATTATGTAGAGTGCTTGTCATTTCCATTAAGGTACACTATGGCTCGTATCTAACCTCGTTAATGGTAGCTAATGCTAAGATGAACACTAAAGGTAGGTACCTAAGTACGTTACATAGATGAACGCTATACTTTACCTAAATTAATCAAATAAAGATGATACTGAAATTACAGTTTTTATTACATGCGTAGGTATCTTTCGAACTTTATTTTTAAGAGTGTAAGAATGATGTAAGAATACATGAGATATCAGCCGTTCAAATATTACCTACATAGGTAAACAGATTAATAACAATTATTGACCATTAAGTCCCAAAGTTCATACAACATTTTTTTTTTACTATTTGTTTTTTATTCAACTTGTTTTGTTTTTTAACAAAACATTATTATTATTTAATCGATTTCGCAGAGTCACCTTACCTTACCTACTCAGATTTCGTATATTACCCGTTACGGTAACTCCTAAGATTTTGACCTTAGATAACATACAAATAGAAGGGCACGAAGTTAGGTACAAAACGCCCTCTAGAGTGCAAACCACGTGCCGAGAACAATGTGATTGAAATGGATTCCTGGTCTCTTGTGGCTTGAAATAGTTTAACTAGTGTAGAGTTTACTCGAGGAAAATTTAAAGTTACTTAAATAGTTTTAATTTTACCTTTTAGTGTAAGTACTTATGTTTTTATCCGTAATGTTATTAGATTGTTTTTTATTTAGTACACCCCTCCCCCCCCTATTTTTAGCTGTCTTTATTTTTGTTTTCTAACCATGAGTAGGTACCTAACTATAAGGTCACCAACCAACCAGGTTTAATTAATTTGGTAAGTTATACATTACAATATTAGGTAGTACCTATAATAACACAATATTTCAAAATTACGTTCGTCTTAAACATTCAGGTAGGTATTATTTTTATTATGGAGATTGCAAACAGTTGGAGCAGAAATAATGATCAAGAGTCCGATCACGTGCCAAATAAAACGGTTCCGATTGAATTGGATAGCTACCCTTTACCCTTTTAACATGCTAACGTTTAAGTAGCCGAATTCCTCAGAGGTAGGAATCTAGCTTATGTACAGTCGTGAGCAATAATATCTACCCCTCCCTGGCGTCATAAATATCTGAGCCAAATGGCATCTTAAATATCTATGTATCATGCGGTCATTTATTGAAAAAAAATACAATTGAAGGGTTTGCTGCGAATGTACCTAGATGGATTATAAAAAAAAATATTATAAACCAAATTAGTATTTATTTATAAAAAAAATCATACACAACTTCAAATATTAGTTACGATTGGATAATACTTACAAAACTTATACTAATGGCACGACTTAAATTACGTTTAAAACCATTGGCTACCATTTATTTAATTAAATGGATGGCTTATTTTAAATAAAAAAAAATACTTATAAAAATGCAAGCTTTGTAGCATAAATTAATACAAAATTGTTATAAAAGTCGTTACAAAAATTACACGACGAATACAAAAATACTTTCAAAAGAATTATTTTTACTTGCTACAGATAAACTCAGAAATACAGGTATTATAATAAAATATACAGACCATACTTTCATCGGTCTATACCTAATATTGGGTCTTGATACCTTTTGGGTATATCCATACTTACAAGGAAAAAAAACAGCTAAAAATTAAAAAAATACAGAATATGACCACGCTATCTAGTGAAATTTTAAAACATTACTGAAATTTTAAGTTTATTAGAACTGCATAGTGATTAGTACATAAACACACTAACATGCAAGTAAATAATAAGAAATATGTAATTTAATAACATAAAGGAATGTGTACTTTGGACGAATTAATTACGAGTACGTAAATTCTACGCTTAATTGAGGTACGAATATCAGATCCTATAAGCCTTAAAACTAGGTTAAAATTTGAGCTTTCTGTACTTATATTTAAAGCGCATTTTTCTTTACTGTTTCTTTTTATATATTGTAATTTAAATAATGAGTATTTTTGACAGAAATCAACTTACATCTATACAATAACTTGTGGACGGGTTCTGAATACAATTATGGACGGAAATAATCTTAATAACTTCAATAATATAAAGATCTATATATCGTGAGAAAAAAGTGACAGTATACCACTCAATGTAAGGTTTGTCATAGCGAGGAAACCTTTGCCTGGTTGCCACAAACTTGTTGCAAACTTTTTTTTATGAATTCACCTAGTGCAATCTGTTTTATCTAATGCTCTGTAATACAACATGTTGGCTTCGTTGACTTTGCTTTCCAAATCCGCGGCGCCAGAAAAAACAAATTTTGATTTATAGTAAAACACAAAACAATATACAAGTAGCGACATCTATCATTCAAACGTGGCAACGTTGTCAACACCTAACGCCATCTATAATCGTGTTCTGTAAACGTTAATAGATGATAGCTTATTGTCTTTTTTCCCACTGGTGCCTTGCGATTCGAGATGTTTATTGTACTTAGAAACTTAGAAAAGAGAGTATAAGGCTTGTTTTAGGTTGATCATAGACGTACTACTTCAAGACTCATACACGATCCGACTGTCATACACGAGCCATTTGAAGCAGTTGATTCATACAAACACATTCGTGACTGCTTCAACCTGACCGTAGTAGTTTCTTGAAGCAGTCAAAGACCAGCCAAAACAAGCTACAAGTAGCGACATCTATTATCAAAACGGGGCAACATTATACACACCTAACGCCATCTGTTATCGTGTATGTAAACTAGTATAACATGATGGCTCCGTTAACTTTCTCTTCCAGTGCGGGGGCGATAGTGTCGACGTCTCGACCGTCTGCCATAGCAACTAACACACACACGATGTTTACAAACGCCGCTACTGATGTTGCTACTATCAGCCTGAAATAGAAGAAACAATTATTAGATCAAATGTCTCTCACAATCGAGGCGATTCTAATGACATCTATATGTTGTAATCAGTTATGCCGTTTAGACTTTAAAGTCTACAGTGTGCCAAAGAAATGGACATACATACATAAATACGCATATACATACGACCGAAAAACTTAATCCTCGTAGACAGTTTAGTAAAAATACATTTATTTTTCAATTCAAAGCAAAATCACACACACACACATTTTATCACATACAGCACTCATTATGTTACGATACTAACAACATGTTCTAATTTCAAATTAATTTATTAATTTTCGAATTTTCCAGCCAGTATTATCGCTTTGTGTTTAAGATGTCTTACCAGAAGGAGAGTCCCAGGTCCGCCATGCCATCAGAAGTCCAGGCATTAGCCAGGTCTTCCTCAGACATCACATTGTACTGCAGTCTTAAGAAGTACTCAGTCAGCCACACTGCCATTGCACCTAGCGTGAATAGCACTGGAAATAAAAAAAAAAATTTTTCAAAAAAAAAAAAATTTCTATCAAGCTTTATCTAAATGATAATGTTGCTTTGTAATGAAAGAAATCAAAATAAGCATGTACAATGAGTTATAGTATAACAATCTAGGAAGTTATTATAATCCAAAACAATGTTTCTTTTAAATGCTAAGTTTCATCTAATGCATTCAATTGTTGATGTCTGATTTAGCCACAAACATGTAGCCTATATCATCCCAGGGAAACCTACAATCGGGATAAAACATATCCTATGTCCTATTCCTGGATGTGTTTTATCTGTGTGCCAAGTTTTGTCTTAATCTATTCAACGGTCAGTTTATGAAGGAGTAACAAACATCCTCTCCGCAGGCGAAACTGCAGGTTTCGTATAGTTGTAGAATAAGAGAAACTAAACACTGACTACTTCTAAGCGGTGCCTAGTAGTAGACAAAACTGAACATTAGACACATGTAATAAAGTTGCTTTTCAATTAACATACCAGTAGCACAGTTACAAGCCAATATGGGACGAGGGGATGACCGGGTTCTGGCAGCTGATGCTGAGGCAGCCAGGGCACACGCTGCTCCGGAGGACACCAGCGCTACTGCTAGCTGGGCAGCAGTGCCCAACCATGCCCATCGCCTGGCTGGGTGGGTACCTGCTTTAACTAAAAGGGATTGATGACGTCAGTCTGATGTTTGAATGACGTATATGGTGCTTTTTACCCGCCTACGCCTGAAGCAAGGTAATGTTTTTCTGTGTATGTCCTTGTCTTTAGCACGTTCTAGAACTGTATTGGACGGACTTTAACTGATCATTTGAGTAGTAAGTCACTACCAACTATTATTACAAGTTTACGACCCCGTAGCCTAGTTGGTAGTGACCCTACCTGTGAAGTAAGGGGTCTCGGGTTCGATTCCCAGCCAGGGCAGATATTTATGTGACAGATAAATGTTTGTTCTCGGGTCATGGGTGTTAGTGATGTGTTATTTGTGTTGTCCATGCCACCCGCGACACGGAATCCTAGTGCGGGGGTATGAGTATGAGTGTGTTAGCGTTTAATCTTTAGATACCTTTAACTTATACTACTATATCAAATATCGTAAAACAAGTAGTAAAATCTAGATTGTCACATCACAAAGGGATCTTATATAATATCCACACAATAAACAAAGGACTGCCTGCCCTGAAGACCGGAGCGTGACATAACACACTGTGAGTGTGATTATTTAGGGCGTGACTCAAACTTAATGCCATATTATGTGCAAGCAGGAAAGACAATTGCATCACAGTTCAGTTGACGTTCAACTATTACGTAACGCAATATTTGATAATATTTTACCCGTTCCGTTAAATACTACTTACCACTAATATTATGAAGTCTCCACCCATAGCCAAGGGTCAGTTCCTTATGTCCTTCGAACAGTCCAAAACTAATCCTGCCTTCCGACTTCATTGGACTAGAAGAGCTCCTCGCCCGAGCATCAATCCAATGCGTAGTACCCAAAGAACCCACAATTAAGGCAATACAGAGACATGATCCAAAAAACGTCGCGAATATCATCGACCGCTTAAACAAATTGAGCTTCATCTTTACTTTAAAACTTTCGCTTGCACAAGATCGCCGCTAGATGGCGCTGTGTACATCTCTAAACTTCTAACACATGGCGTTTTGTTTTTACCACGTTTTCTATTAATTGCAGGTGGGAAAGCGTCGATGCGTGTCCATTGTAGCTTATCATAACAGATGTCGGCGTTTCTCCCACAGTTAAAAGGAAATCTGTAACAAATAGATACAGCGTTTAAAATTCTCTGTTAATGAACTTGAGGGTTGATTTGTATACGTTAAAATAAAAATGTGTGTTAGCGTGTATATCTGTGCATGCATACGTGCATACGTACGTGCGTGCGTGCGTGCATGCGTGCTTGCATTAATATGAGTATCAATAAATCTTAATTAACGTAAGTTAATCGAAGTGTCTATCAATAAGTAACAAAAAAATGTGTACACATATTTTATTTAACATAACCTACTGAGATGCATACTAAGGTTGAACTGAATACATAATGATCCTTAGAACATGCATATTAACAACATTTATACGTATTTAATCTAAACGATCCGGTTATTACACAACCGAGTCAAAGTTAACAGCGAAAACTGAACTTGACATTTGATTATTTGCATATTATTATAATTAATTGTAGGTATGGATTGTCAAAGCATATCGACCAGTTCGTTTTTCATCCATATTTTGATCCTACTCGTATGTTGGATGTATCAAAGAAAGTTTTAATGAAATTGAATGCTATGTGCGGTGCCAAGTGGTACACAGAGAGTGCCCCTCCTGTAAGAGCTGCGAAAATTTGTACCTAATTAGTACTTACATAATATTTATTGTAAATCTTGTAGGTCTACTTAGGTATGTAGTTATATGTACCTATTAGAATTACTAAAGTTGCTAACGATATTGGATTATTATAACATAATATTATACGCTAACAATAAAGATATAGGTATCTTTACAAAACAAGATGTTACAAATATTGTAAGCCATTCAAATCGAATCAGAATCGAATAAACACTATCGATTTCACCGTATCAATACCGTTAACAGTTGTTCGTGAGAAGATTTGAGATAAAACACACTGATATAACTAATTGTTACTATCTGTATGGGTTTAGAAAGTTACTTAATTGCTTCATATACAATGTATCCGATAGCTAACAAATGCACCCACTACTAACGGCGTTAAAAATTAGCGCAATAAAATCTTGGCCATATTTGCGTAGGGCCTTGATTAACGTGATAAAAAAGTAGCAGTAATTTATACTTTTTTTGTTAATAGTTTATTGTTGTTTTCTTGGTTAATACTTGTGCTATCTCTTTCTTTCTTTGTATACCGTTCTCTGCCAGTTGTTTGGAAGAGATCACTCTACTCGTATGTCTTTAGTGATAAGACCCTTTTTTGCATATAGTAAAATATTTACATTATTAGTACTAGAGGACCGTGGTCGATATTCGAGCATAACTCGTCTATACCTCGTTTTTTTCGTCGTGATATAAAAGGTAAACAATCTTACACTGTCTTTTTATTGTAATTATCAATTTAAAAATAACACATACACAAATTATAAAAAACTAAAGAATAAACAATAATTTAATCCTACTAATCCTACTAATATTATAAATGTGAAAGTTTGTAAAGATGTTTGGATGTTTGGATATTTGGATGTTTGTCCCTCCTTCACGGTCTAACCGTTCAACGGATTAAGCTGAAACTTGGCACACAGATAGTTTGCATCCGGGAATAGGACATAGGATAGATTTTATCCCGATTATAGGTTCCCTTGGGATGAAGCCAATATTTTTTAAACTAATCTTCTGCGGGCAAAGCCGCGGGCGACGTCTAGTGTTTAAATAAATTTCTGTATACTTCTAAATATTTTTTTAAATTAATAAAATAATTAAAAGTTGTGCCAAGATTGTTTACCTTTTATGTCACGACGAAAAAAACGGGGTATAGATCCTGTATATAAATTCTATTCTACCAGGGACTTTAAAAATGGGTCACAAATTCCTAATACGTCACTTAAAATTAAGCGTTTAATAACTTCCTAAAAAAAGTTGATCGTTACGTGTCCCCTAACGGCTTGCCACGGTCGGCTGGGCATGACTGCCCACGGCTCGGTACCAACATATGCTAGCCAAGGTCATTGCTATTGGGTTACGTATTGCGTTAATAAGGAAATGCTTGCGTTATTTATATAAAATACTTAGTCATTTAACACTTACATGTTGATACCTTTATTATTAAAATGGTAAGCAGGAATAGGATCTAATAATTGTGTTATAAGTGTTGCTAGCAATTTAAAGAGGGGAGGGGGGTTTCAATGCACAAGTGGGAGGAATTTTAGGGGGAGTTATATTTTTTATTGGTCAGAAATAATAATCGGGGAAGTAGACTTAAAGCACCTAAGTTAATTAACTTGGGTCACAAAAAGTGCACTTAATTGAAGCCTCTCGGTATTATCAATAGACTAATCCTACGTCATGGTAAATGACCTACATTTCCGACGACAACTACAGTATCAATAAAAAATTATGATAGGATAATAACGTAGTGTAAATAGTGCGTACATCGCTTCGCTTCGCCTATCAAACTATTGTATTTTAACGGTGTTTAATAGTCGATGTTGCGTATTTTAACTGAGTTGTTAAATGATTCGTTACACGGTAAAACTTAGAAGGTGTATTCTATCACAATACATGAAATGATGTTGGTATTATGCCAGTTTGCGTTCAGGAATAGGATATAGGATAGATTTAATGATGATGTTTTCCTTGTGATAAATCCAATATTTTTTTTAATTGTTGCTCCTGACCTATTTGTCTTAGCGTGATGTTATATAGCCTATAGCTTTCCACTACAAATGGACTATTTTACACTAAAATAATTTTTTGGTTAATTAAGTAGTTTGTGAGATTAGCGCTTTCAAACAAACAAACAAACTTTTTAGCTTTATATTATTTGAGTCATGAGTCATAAAGTTATTAAAGACAGATCCTAATCAAAACTGAGACAGGTACCTTGTTATTAATTTATTCATTTTAATTAGATATCTCTAAAGACATTACACAATCACTTCCGGTGTTTTATATTATCATTACCGTAACATCTATGACTAATGCGATTGACCTTTATCTAATATCTTGAAGTAATATTTATAACTAGAAGTAATTATTATAATATGAATCTAACTGTAAAATTGTTTAAAAATTATAAAGCGTACTTAATTAGCTCACTATTATAATGGCCTATGTCACTATTAGTTAGACTCGATTTCAATAACACCTCACGGACTTAGACTTATCTCATAAACATACATCTCTCCTTAGTTGGTAATTAGTTATCATTAAAAGAAAAACAAAAAAGCGACTGCTCAAAAATTAAGGGTATTTAAAAAAAATTTAGTCTATGTCACTCTCACCATTGAGACGAATCCAATGACACCCTATAATGTTGAAAATGTTAAACCGTTACGACTATTGCGTGTGTCAAAGAAATTGACATAGATACACAGTTACATACATACACTACATACAAATACATACTCTCAAAAAACAATTACGCAGTCGGTTAAAAAAAAAATCTTAAACTGGCAATTTCTTGATAGCTAAGACTCTAAGACCCAATTACTGGCGACGGATTATTACAACTCGTCATGCATTTCAATAACCAGTTTGTCATACATATCCATCGAAATCTAGTTATTGACGTAACTATTTCAATTGCTTCATATAGTACACTGATTCCCAAAGTAGTCCAAGTGGATATATGGGTCTACGGGAGACTCGACGGGGGTCTACGTTGGCGTGACAAAAAAGGCGGCTTCACTTTTTGTAATTTGGGGTCCTAAGATCAGATTTAAGATCTAAATTCAAAATCAAAATTTATTCATATATATATCTAAGGTATATCTATAGGTATTCGTATCAAAGATACACTTATGCACGTCATTTTTAATCTACTCCTGCTTCGTAAGGTGCTTTGACATGGAGGAGAAGAAGCGGGGAAAGAAATTCCCCCGCACATCTAATAAAAAATAATAATAACAATAATAATAGATCTAACCTTCACATTTTCTGTCGAGTTTTGGAATATGGTAAAGACGACCGGGGACTAGAGTCATGAGGTTTACCGGTACTAGTAAAATTAGGAAAGGGGTCTATGAGAAAAAAAGATTGGGAACCTCTGACATAGCAAATACCTTAGTATGTCGGTCTACATACTTAGTTCAGAAAGCCGGCAGCTATTTCCTGTTATAGGATGAGAAAAACACTACCATCCGATAACTATGTCAGTGCATCGATGATTATATTCAATACGTGTACTGTTTAGTTTAATAGGATTGTAGAGTCGCCAGTTGCAAGTTTTAACTGGATTTTTTCGATATTTTACAACTTTTTTCGATATTTTACAAAATTTTCTTGCTACGGGTAATACAAAAAGATCTCGTCAGAAGCTTTTCGCATAGTGATAAAGTGTTTAGTTAATGAAAATACATTTTATTTTCTTATTGGTGCGCACTTTTAGCATTTAGCATAGTTGTGCTGCAACTTATAGCATTTTTATGTTTCAAAATTACGATTTTTTTTTTATTTTGCACGGACGACATTTTTTTGGTTGTGACAACCCTATGTTTGGCAACTTAACTTTTAAACTAGCCGTTACGTGAGTTTCATCTATCATGGAAGCCCGGTCCCTTTTAATAGGTACTAATGATTACCACCTGTCTATATTACGATTACGACTAGGTATCCAGAGAAAGGGACAAGATCCTCTCAAGTTCGCCTTCTTGTTCCAAAACATTTTAATCATTACACACAATGGATAAACCTTGACTCTATCGTGGCCTGACATTGAATTGTTTTAGACTAGAGCAAAAGCTAAGAGCAGTCGTGGCATTGCATTTAGTTGCCATCATCATTATAGTCTGAGCGTCCCTTTTTTAATAATGTCCTATATTTAAAACAGAAATATTCATTTTCAAAGCAGTTTTTGGGAATATTTAAGCATGTGATATTGAAGTTGAAATCACATACATTACTGGAAAAGTATGAATATGAAAATGTGTGATTATGTAACAAGGTTCACGTAAAATTGTGTGGTAATGGTAAATAGGACAAGTTAAAAAAATGGACTGTAAATTAGAGACTTTATAGGAAAGGACAGGATGGGACAATAAATAGCATAACTCTGTTTATTTCAATGAATGTTTATCATCACCGACAATGGAATAGCCACTCGATTGTAACTTGACCTGACATTGAATTGCTTCAATCTAGTGCAAAAGCTAAGAGCAGTCGTGATATTGCATTTAGTTGCAGTCATAATAATGACTGCAACTCGTCGAAGTAATGACTTCGACGTTTATATACCTACCTGTTTACTGAACGTTGAAATAGCCCCAATGAACGTCATTATAAGATCTCAGCATCATTACTTTAACCGAACTAATAATCCATTAACCCATGAAACGTGAACGCTTTCAAATACAATTGTAGAGCAGCCATTATTAAAATGGGCGAAACGGGCGAATTACGATTTTCACTCACAATTTTCGTGTCGGGAGATAATTTGAGGCGGAGAGAGCGTTATGATGTAACAGTCACGAACTTCTAACTACCTTTGAAGGGAAGTCATCATTTAGAATGATGTTCTCCCCATAGATATTATCTAAATTGAGGCTTCTATACTCAGTTTTTTAACGTGTCTTATTTTCAACAATTATTTATGTCCCGAAATTTAATAAACTGGGGTCTAAAGACACCAGATTTAGAATGCGCTATGGGTAGTATGTAAAGTCTGCCAATCCGCACTGGGCCAGCGTGGTGGACTATACCCTGTACCCCTGATACTTTGAGAGGAGTCAAGAAACCAGCAGTGGGACAGTTATGAGTTGCAATGATGATGATGGTTAGTAAGGTATTTTTAAAAATATTTTTAATTTCGTGACGCGTCACGAACCATTTGGTTAAAACTAACTGCATCCATTTTCAGCACGCTAATTTACGTAGTACGCAGATGTACGTAACAATACAATTAAGGAAGTGCAATTTTCAAATTGTTGGGTCAACAGGCTATCTGATACGAGTGACATTTATCTACTGCTTCCGTAACCCGCCCTCGCCATTCACGTAATGGTTAAGTAACCACAACTAACCAGAACCTTGCAAAACAGAACTATCGGCGATTTATAGTAACTAGGTACTATTAAGCCGATGATTATGATATAGGTACATCTATTGCTTATCAAGACTTTAGTAACTATTTAATTGATGTAATTATTTTTTTTATTTAATAAGTATGTATATTGTACCTAAATTTTCACGTTCGTTAAGTGAGATATTAGTTACTAAGACGAAATAAATGATTTGAATCTGATTTAACCTACTTTAAAACTTATGGCGAGGTGCGTCACTAGTTACTACTGTCCTAGTACTAAAAATAATGTAGTATAATAATCTAAGGTAGATTTTTTCGCAATGGTTGGCATTAATCGGTATCCGTTTTAAGTACAGGCCTACTCATTTAGAATCGGTTACCGTGTCTAATCTATGACCAAATCGCGAAATGTTATTACAATGGCAAAATCAATGGTATTCAAAGACCGGAAGTGACTCAACTATTTTCTTAACTGTCGACTGGAAGATTCCAACCAGTAAATAACAATAATATAATACCTATAATGTAATATTTATTGCCTAACTTTGAGTCACCTACCATACCAGAAAAGTGATAAGGACTATATCATCATGATTTTATTTTTTATTTTTTTTTGTTTGTTTGTGACAACAACAAAAAGAAATTGAGACAAACTTTTCGATAGATTCATCTACTTATCGTCAAGCCTAAGTGTGTAGAGATAAAATCTACACATTTTGTTAACTGTTTTTTAGTCTTGTGATAACATCTTCTAACTTATGAATTAGAGTGAGTCATGAATATTTATTTACAGCAGTTAAAGTAACTGCAACTCGTTTATAGGTTTACTCATTTACGAGTAAGTGCTTAATGCTTTACTTTTTCTTAAAATTTAGTGTTTTTCAATAGCATTTATTAAACAATGAGAGCGATAATTAACATCCAAAGGTCCGTCGTTTTCGAAGGCTAAGACAGCCCTCCCAATGTTGGTCTCAGGTTCAATTCCTGGCTGGGGCAGATACTTACGTTCTTTGCTGTCACGTTGGGAATCGAACCCAGGACCCAGCGTAGTATTACTGAAGACTTAAGTCTATACATTTTTTGGTCTGTGCTATACCTACGTATACAGTTACAAAATTAGCGGACATAATAACGTAGTACTGACGTCAACTCCTTAGAAACTGTTACAATCAAGTCGTTAGAGATGCTAATTTCTTTCGTGATTCAATTATTATGGGCATTGCGATTGTGAATAGTTTCTCTGGTAACTTTCTAACACTCGTGAGCATGAGTTGAATATACTTAATACCTACATGGGTGTGGTCTACATGTTGTTACATCTACATCTAACACGTTTTGTTGTATGACCATTGGTAGGTATACCAGCGTTGCCACAAAATAAAGTCTACGACATAGGTGAATTAAGTCTACTTTTGTGACCCAGGTGAATTGAATTAGGTGCTTTAAGTCTACTTCCCCGATAATTTTTGTAGTAAGTCGGGATTATCAAAAAAATTTTTTGCGAAAAATGTAGGACTTTTTGTCAAAAGTGTGACACAGTAGAAAAAGTACAAAATCAGAATTTTTGAAAAAAAAAATTACACGTATCCCTTGATCCAGCCTTTAGTTTTTTGTTTTTCTTTTAATTATTACTAATACGAGTTCTTTAAGCGATTTAACTTTGCCTTACTTTTTTTTCTGAACACTGTGTCTATTAAATTTTTTAGTCTGAGGCTTCAAAATAAAGAAACAGTCGTGCTGTCCTTCTTTTAAGTTTTATCAGCCAATTTTTTCGTAAGTTGCACCTATAGTTTGGCAATAAAATAAGGTAAAATTGTAGAACATCACATAAGAACAGGAACAAAAAAACAAAATCTCATTAAAATAAATTTAAATCCCATCGTCATTTGCGGTCATTAAGGAAGTGCCGCCATCATTGTTTGACTACAATGACGAGAACAGAGTCGACTAGCAATAAATTGCATCATAACAGCTGCTAGAAAGCTAATTAGCAAAGATTTGTTGCCCTAACTACAATAATGGTTATGAGATTTATGTATGGTTACATAAGAGTCGTAAGTTTTAACTACATTGCATTATGAAGCTAATGGAGCAGCAAAAATATGCCATGGCAATAACATAAACTGCAATGACTCATAAGTGTCTTTATTATGGCAGTTATAATATAATTTGTTGTGATATTCTCAAGTGTGGGTTAATCATTATCATTGATAATAATGCAACCCATATCTGTCCTACTGCTGTCCACCACACTTGCCAAGTCTGGATTGGCAGACTTCACACACCTTAAGAGAACTTTATGTAAAACCCTCAGGTGTGCAGGTTTCCTTACAATATTTTTCTTCACCATAGCAAGTGATAATAATTTCTAATATACACATAACTTTAAAAAAATGAAAGGTGCATCCTGGTTTTTGAACCTAAAAGCTCCATTTCAGAAGACCAATGTTCCAACTACTAGGCTATTGCGATACTTGATGATAAGTGTAAGTCCTAAGAATAATTTTACATAATGTGACTGTAACCAAATCATTATTTCACACTACTATTGCATCAACTGTGTAAAAGAGGCCTTCCATCTGGTATGTATCTGAAGAAAGAAAGAAATAAGAAAGAAAAACATTTATTCAGGAAATAAGGAGCGTTACAAAACTTACAACTAAGAGACACTTTTAATATCTAATTACAAACACATATTATCTGATCTGACCTCTTTATGTGTAAAACACAGAGTAATGTGAGTTTTATGTTGTTTTAAACTTGTACATTATTGCATTATGCAATGCATGCATGCATTAACGCTAACAAAAGTTGAACCCTTCAGATAATTAGCATAATAGACCTAAAGTCATATAAAGAGGTTTATAATGTGCAATTGAACAAAACATGTAGTTTGTCTTATTTATATTTTTGATTAAAAACAGCATGAATCTCCTTGAGCTTTAGAATCCCTGTAAGCTTTTAATTAACAAACCACAAAGTGTCGTAAACTTAAACAATCTCTCAT
>LGAG01000916.1:142272-161178 GCA_001278395.1 Lerema accius | reverse complement strand
CTTTCACCTATGTAACGCATCATAACATTTTATAAGACCCCCCTAATTGCATTACGTAACTTGAACGGGCGAAAACTACTTATGTTTTAGTTTATCTTATAAACTCCGTTAGATAGGTAAGTCATTGGTCCTATTACTAACGCTCGATCTATTTTATTGACATCTGGATTAGGCTCTTACTGCCAATTAGTAAGATATTGGCCGAGCATTAGAACGACTTAAGTACCTAGAGTGTATTTACAAGTGCGACACGACTTTGCAACGACAAAATGTCGGATGAGTCGTTGCGTGTGAGTGCTGTTGCGTCTTTTTACACGATTTTTTTTTTATAATAAACGCTAACACACTCATACCCCCGCAGTAGGATTCCCTGTGTCGCAGGTGGCATGGACAACACAAATGACACATCACTAACACCCATGACCCGAGAACAAACATTTATCTGTCACATAAATATCTGCCCCGACCGGGAATCGAACCCGGGACCTCTGGCTTCGCAGGCAGGGTCACTACCAACTAGGTTACGGGGTCGTCAACGTGTTACAGCGCGTTACATGGGAGGGGAGGGGTAAAAAAATCTTCAAAAATTGCGTTACGTAATACTTGAATCGTGTCGTAGTCGTGTCGTTAAAGTGCATGTAAACAAGCACTAACAAGATACAAGTCACTTAAACTGCTGATTAAGACTACGGATTTTCTTTTTCCAGTCGGCTAACTCGGTTTTTATAGCCGCGTGATAAACGAGTCAATTACTTTGAGAAAGGAATTTTCTCCGCGCGAATGCTTTCAGCTTGTATCAGCCGTTTCAGGGCTATAAGACCTAGATCTAGAAATACCTACATAAGAAGATGCTGATAGGCATTGTTAAGTACTTACTATAGGACCTCATAAAGATCCCTCCCTGAAAATATGTAATACATATTTATGAATCTTCGGTGCTTAAATTCTTATTAAATTGAAAATGTTTTTATAAGGTAAGGTGGGGTAAGACTAACACACGGGGTAAGACTAACACTGTCTATTATCTCGATATGTATAGCTTAAATACGAAATTCTTCCAGTCTGTAAGATAGAACAAACGTTAATGTTCTCGGCTAAAACACACACATGTCGTTTCTTCAAGTGCATATCGAGATAAGAGACAGTGTTAGTCTTGCCCCGTGTGTTAGTCTTACCCCACCTTACCTTACATATTTTTTTATATTTGTAGCTATTCCTATTAACGGAATACTAATACTAATATTTCCCTTATAGTCCTACTCGAAATTTGTCACCGTATTATAAAAAATGTGTAGCAATTATATAAGTAACGTTATTAATTAAACGCAAGTATTTTTAAAGCTATTTTCCTAGCAAAATACTTTAAAGACTATTGCAAAAATGCATCTTGTTAGTAGGGCATTGCAAAAATGCTGACGCTCCGTTTCACGATAAACATCTTTTCATAAAACTGTAAAAGAAAAGAACAGAATAGAAAAGAAAGCCGTAAAATGCGTCCAACAATTTTTATTACTATTTTTATCCCGTTTACCATTTAGCTTAGTTGGTCGAGTTTGTTATTTTAAAATGACTTCAGTTCGGCGATATTACCTAATATATTTAGGATTGTTGTCTTCCTACATAATATTTAGATACCTGATAAATACTGATTTGTTGATATTTAGGTCACCTTCAGTAGATTTACAAGTAAATTTTCTCACCCATTCGAGGACTCTACGAGGACTAGAAATAGTATTTATATAGGCCTCTGAAGATTTCAGAATAGATCACATATTCATTCGTTTGCTAAGCACTTAAAACTTACAAATCCTCCTACGATCATTAACTTAAGCGGGTAGCCAAGTTTCATTTGAATAACAGCTGTAAAGACCTAATTTATGACTTTACGGCCTCTTTGGAGTCTAGATAGATTTAAGATATTAAAACAGTTATACAGAGTGTAACTATATTGATAATGACATTAACGTTCTGAATAAGTTGGGTAATAAAGTAATAATCAAATTCAAAGCATTTTACGACACTAAAGGTGTATTTAAAACAAACGAAGAGCTGAAACTAGAACAAAACCATTCTTTCTTCGTCTCTTTTTCTCTAAAGTGTGAAGAAGACAGAACTACGAAAGAATGTCTAGAAGACTAATCGAATGGGGATAGAATGAGCATTCGCTCGTTTTATGTAAATCCACCCTATCACAACAATTCATGCCTTTAACTTTATCCTTACAATGACATAAAGAACAGACAACACAAATTCACAAACAATAAAAAGACTACCCTAAATATCTTGCCTAGCTAGAATTGGAAATGAAATTGGAGAAGAAAATAAAAATAACAAATAGCATACATCACCATTGGAAATCAAATGACTTCCCAATGTTGAAATCCGTCAAGTCGTTTATAGAAAAAAACATAGTGTACATGGACGCTTAAAAAACATTGCCCACTTTATGACCCAGTTGGGTTATAAGTCTTTTAAAAGGTTTGTAGTGTTAGTAAATATTAGTAGTCCAGTTAGTAATCGTTAGTATTTTGTCGCATTCGAAGTTGATCGAACGATGCGTTGGTACCCTTGAGGACTGGTCGCCTTTTGTAAAGTGTATTCTGTCACTCAAGCAAAATTACATTTACTAGGTACTAAAAAGCTACTGATTTTCTAAGTACTAATTGGTCCCATACACGTTAACCTTTGAAACAATTACAAATTATTTTCGTCAAGTAAGACTGTTTATTTTCAGCGAATACGGAGAAAATTTGTGTAATTAGGGACCATTAATTATAATTTCATATAGGTACAAAAATATCTTGTTTCTATTTTTAGTAACTCACTGAAACATAGTCTAATATTTATAAAAGTAAATTGAGTAACATATGGGCATGATGCTATCTTTATAAAGATCAAGAACAAAGTAACTGTTTCGATGATTGAAATTTTATTAGCATGGGAATTTGAATGTTATTTCCTCGGAATAAAGTTGCTTTTGTTTTAACTAGATTTCATGTTAGGCTGTTTAGTGTATGGATATGTAGCGTGCTGGGAAGAATTTAAACTAAGAATTTCTAGACAGGGATTTTTTATTTTGTATTCTATAAGGTACACATCTTGTCAGGTACACAGTCTTCCTATACTTACTTATAATTATAGGAAAAGCAGTCTGTGATAGAAATGATGTCATAATTTGTCAAACTATAGACTATAGATTCGTTTAATATCCCTTGCTAGCAGATGTCAAAATCAAAGTCTATAACAGATCCTCCATCTGACGTTTGTAAGTATGAAACGTGTATGTAACAAACGTGTAGCAGTGTGCGTTTTGTCTTATTTTCCAACTCTGATTTTGTAAAGAGAAGAATAAAATAAGAATTAACGAGTTACATCACAGTCCCTATCTTTAATAAATGGAGTATGAAATTATCTATAGTATTATTATAAGACAAGTAATTTTCAAACAGTATTATATAGTATAGGCTATTGCTTCATAACTCTATGTCTCAAGCCAATATTGTCGACGTTGCCCGAGTTAAATTATATATACCTAATATAAATTCCATAGCCGTCGCACTATTCTTGGACTATCAACTGATTTCTGTCTATATGCATGATTATTTTAGGTTTACATTAGGTATCTAATTTATGTCTTAGTATTTCAACATTCTGATTTGGGTAAAAGTACAAGGTTAATTGCAGAAATTTGATTAAGTAATTACCCTTTTAAACTACATATTTGGATTTTCAATACCGTCTGAATATCCTAGGGTATTTGTAAAAAGTCTCAATATAAATAGGTATTGTGTAATTTGCTGAGATCGTCTAATAATTATGTGTATTTAAATGAGTGTTTGTGTGTGTGTGTGTTTTTTATATGTATGTTTGTACGTCAGTGTGCTCACTTATCGATAATCTATAATGTACCTACCTACAATAAATTCTTATTACGTAATTATTATACATTTTTAAACAAATCACTGGGTTGTGAAATGCCTGAGATTTTAAATTAAGAATTTAAAATGCATTGGAGTTGATATTGTTTGAATTTTAAAGATGCTTGTGATTTCATAAATTTTCAAATATTTGACGATTTTAAAATGAAGAGCATTTCATGTTTCAATATTTAATTTATAATATTTCCCGTCTTTGACAAACGCCTACGCTTCATAATAAAAACAAGCGATCTATTTTAAGTGTCACAGAGTTAAGGAGTTCATGTTTATTTATAAAACACTTTATTTTGGAAACAAAGATTTTTAGATGAGACGTAGAGTACCAAATTTTAATTATCTGTGAATTGTTATTCTGTTCTTTTATGTTGTTGTACGAATAAAGTACAAGCTAAGAATTGGTTTTTGGTATTATGGTCTCGTCTGAGCACGGGTCTCTCCTCATAACTGAGGAGGCCTAGAGCATACTCCACCACGCTGCTCCAGTGCGGATTGGCGGAGGGGTTAGTGACCAACCCAAGTGTCGGAAATTTTTATGCCACCCAAAGGCCTCCGACATGGCTAACGATTGTCACCTAACAGTAACAACCGGGACCGACGGCTTAACGTGCCCGTGTAAGATATTTTTGCCACTAGGTCACCCATTTTGGTATTATATTTTGGTTCAATGTTATAGACTAGGCACTCACTAGGCAGCTAGGCTACGGCAGCCGAAATATTTAAGGAATTCGTGGCTGCCAAGTGCGCAGGCTCCCATACAATGTCATATGTTTGCCTGGCTGCCTAGTGCGTGCCTTGTCTTAAAGTAAAACTTTTATAACGAAATTGTAGAGAGGGTAATAAATAGTTATATTTTTTTACCGCACTGGGAATCGAACCTGGGACACATTGAACAGCGCTCCAACTTGTAAGCATTACGCCATACGGTTTAATATAAATTGGAAAATGGAACTTAACAAATTAAACATCATTAAGCTGAACTGTTATTATGTCTCGCGAAGAGACAAGAATGGTACATTTTTCATCTTTAAAATGTCCGTGCAGATTTAAAATGTAAGCTTGGAAAAGGTGAAAAGGTTTCCTTGAAGTTCTACTAGCGTTAATAGAGTTGCAGAATTTTTTCACGTTGAATTAGGCTTTTTGTTACCTTACGACTACTATATGCTTGATAATCCGTAATATAGACGAATAAGATGTGAATTCAAGCGTGATATGGCGATGAAATCACAAAGTAATTGTAATGAAAACTAAATTAATGACATGGAAGTTATTTACGTAGATAGTTTGCATTATTTACACAATGACATAAGACTAAATGCTTGATAACTTCGTAACTTAATAAATTATAATAACTATTGTTATCATAATAATTAATTAACTAAAAATAAAATTTCCTTTTCACAAAAGCGAATTCACTAACACTATGATAACACTATGATTCGGGATTTCGGCGCGAAACCGCACTTATTGTATGATGAAGTCAATTTTATATCCAAAATTCTGAAAATCGCATAAACGCAACTACGTAACCTGCCTAAAAAGTTCTCGTCCAACAAAAAATGAGCTAATTATAAAAACATTCCTCAAGTCCAGTGAGCTAACGATGCGAAAAGGGAAGAAGTGTAATTTTCAGGCCCTGAGAATATCTTCTAAAGGAATTTCAGTTACTATGATTTATGCGTCCGTTACCCTGGCAAGTTATAATTTTTTGCCTCGAGTTCGCATTTTATTACAGCGGTTCCTTCTTTCTTAAATAGAAAAATACCTAATCTTGCGTTGAAAACACTGGCTGTTTTTATAAGGTGTTAAATTATAGTGCTTATAAAATTGAAGTGGATCACGTAAAAGGATATTTTTTCTTTCATCCATGGCATATGACATACTCGTAAGTTGAGCAAAGTAATGTGTAACGCTATACACTGAAAGCCCTGCACTAAAATTCCTTATGTAGTCGGTGTCATAAACAACATAAATCGACCAAAGATACTTCCTAGGTGATCGACATAGCTAAGCAACTAACTGCAGGATAAAGCGGGATGGTTGCCGGTAGCTCAAAAACAAATGTGTTTTCGTGTTGGTTGGTTGTTATTATTTGGTGACAGTATTTAAGCCCTGTAAACCCTTTGGCAGCTTGATAATCTCCGACACCTGGATTGACTAGTAAAGTAGGTACTAATTCTTCCGTCAATCTACACTGGAGCAGCGTGGTGGCGTATGCTCTAGGCCTCCTCATTGCTCTAGGCCTCCTCAGTTATGAGGAGAGACCCGTGCTCAATACTGGACCGTTAATGAGATGAGGCCAGATTGAACATGTTCCCACACGCATTGTCGGTCCTCACATATTAATATTTGACAAACATGAGGAATTACATTATAATACTATTCTTACCAAGATGCCAGCCTGTCGTACAGATCGATAGCTTGAACGACTTAATTAAATTTCTGGCTACGTTAAGCATCATTCTTTAGAATATACAATGCTCTTTTATGATATTCATGATTTATTACAACTGGCAACCGTAATTTATTATCGTTATTGATACTATTGTCATAATGTTTCATTATTGCTGGTTTCATTATGGTTTTTATTAATGGTCTAGCATTTGTTCCATTTGTGTAGCATGCTATCTATGTTTGTACTTGGATTTATTTATTATAATAATAAACGCTAACACACTCATACCCCCGCAGTAGGATTCCGTGTCGCGGGTGGCATGGACAACACAAATAACATCACTAACACCCATGACCCGAGAACAAACATTTATCTGTCACGTAAATATCTGCCCCGACCGGGAATCGAACACGGGACCCCTCACTTTGCAGGCAGGGTCACTACCTACTAGGCTACGGGGTCGACAAATATAATGTAGGTAGCTACTTTTTATTTGTATACTTTCAAATGAAATAAAATGTTTACGGAGTATTTATTTGTCCAATACATTCCGTTAAGGTGGGATAACAGCGAATAGAAAAATCTCCCGAATGGCAGATGCGTCTCGAAAGACGAATTATAGGTGTCACAGTTGGTACAGGTGACACAAAAGATTCCCCACAGAGGCAGGTGACATGAGTTACATAAAAGACGTCTCAATCAAGTTGAATAAAGGGCTTGCAACGAGGATGGCAGAGTTATAGTGACAGGTGGATTCAAATAACATCCAACCAGCCGTGTATACAACTAAATAAAATTGAAGTGTCTGTTTGTAATATTAAAATAACCACTTTTTACTTGCATACGTATGTATACACACCACGTACCAAAATATATTTTTTTTTAATTTTTGTCTGTCTGTCTGTCTGTTTGATCCGGCTAATTTCTGAAACAGTTGGACCAATTTTGACGGGACTTTCACAGGCGGGTAGCGGGTGGAGGCTTTCACACTTTTCCGGTAATGTTCTTGATTCAACACTTTAATATCACATAAACCTACTTTAAAATAATAATATGCTTAGACTGCTTTGAAAATGAATGTTTTCATTTTAAAAAACAAAAAGCCCTGATTATTACAAACAGTTTTGGGGCTTTTATTTGGGATATTGGGAACGTAAAAATAGCTTTAAATTTCAACTCAATTTCTGTATAGTTCTCTGAACTGAGTGCCTCTGTTTCGCGATGTGTTTTACGGCGCACCATCATGTAAAATTTTACGACTTAATGTAGGCGTTATTTAAAATTATAAAAGTTACGATTGTTCAAAATTATATAGCGTAATTACTTTAAGACATTTCGCGATAATGGTCAAAGTTCTTGCTCCTTGTATTGTGTCTGTGAGTTATTTAAATGACTTTTGGCTGCCTTTTGTTTTGGTTATCACAGAAATTGGAATAAACGATGACTGATGGGATTGGATTGTATTAAAATTTTTGAATGAAGTAAATTTTTACTATTTTTTATCCAACGGCATTAGAACAAAGGTATGTATTTTTTTTATATTTTTTAGTATATGTATGTCTATTTTTTGGCACACTTTACAGCCCAAACAGCTTAACAGCTTCACTGCCATCGTCGGTCAGTGCTGACCGATAGCCGGTACTGTCTGACCGCGTCGGCAGTGAAAGTGTTAATAGATTTAAACTTTTAAGGTGTCATTGGAGTAGTCTCTAGTTGCAGTAATATAGGCTATACATTGTTATTATTATGTATTATATTATTTATTACTTTACAAACCCTGCATTAGAATGCCCAATATAGGGTGGCATGTACAACACTAGTGGGACAGAGACAGACATATAAGTATGTCTGTTTCGTTCCTGTACTCAAATTCAAAATACATGAAACAATCGAAAGTGCGACTAATAACTAATAGAGGCTATAAGTTTTGTCCTAATTGTATTGTAAAAACATAACAATATTTAAAACAATCTAGATGTATAAATCATTTTCAAGAGTAATCTAACAGCAGAAAAAGAACAAATAATTTTGTAATAGGTAACAAAAATAATTGATACATGGAATGTTTCTGTAGTAACCCTTAGTTATATAAGAATAAGATTTAAATTCGCTTGCACAAAGTCCTGGTGATATGTTATGGTTAAACGATGTTTTATTTCCTTTGTAATCCTATACCCACCAAGTTTTAACAAGGATTTTCTCGACTTAGAACTCTCACGGCAACGGAGGGTTGAAAAAATATTGGAACATTCCACAAGTTTGTTCTAAGCTAACGAAAGTTAAATTCCGTAGACAAACAGTAGCCTTTTTCCACAAACCATTTTCGAAAAATAAAATATTCTAATGTGAGGGATTTTGAGGAAGATTTAAAAGTGAATGACTTGTGTTTTATGACGAATTCAATTTACATCTTATGTGTAAGAAACGTAGGTACAAGTATAGCATATATATATTTATATGTAAAATTTTGAATATAAGTCACTGATATATTCTCAAAAAAATCTATAAATAAATTTTTAAACATTCACTTTAAAAAATTCCAATTTGTGAACAATAGTTGCAGTCTATTTCCGCAAACTTCGTATTTCGTCGTTGTATTTCTTTGTTAGTTCCTTCATCCTCCACGTGTCCATGTACATTTACGACAGCAAAACGACAAAATGTCGGACATTATAGCATCACCGAGAGGGCAGGCGTTGAGAATGGAAGTTTCCTTCTTCATTAGATCGACACGACTACGACAATGGCAGCAGAGGAAGTGTATTTGTATAAAAATGTCGTAGATGTTAAATAAGACTCAGTGCATAGAACATTAGGACATTAAAAAACGGGTCTACAAGTCATACCACATTTAGTTTGTATCTCTCTTAAAAACTTAAACAAAATCATAGTTCGTAATAGACGCGTGTATTATAGTAGAAACAATAATTTCAGTTACAATTTTCAAGTGGAAAGTTTCGTCTCTGTGAACCTTAATTAATTATCAAACTAAGCAAACTTATTGATGTACTTAAGTGTACCTATCATTGATACCTACATGAATAAATGATTTTGAATTTTAATTTGATTTTGAATACTTAGTACCTAACTTCAAAAGTAACACTACTTTCTACAATCGCGTCGCAAGTGTGAATAATCCTTGTCTCTTCTACCTAGCGTTATATTTTCAATCCATTTGTCATTGTCTATGCGAGCGAAGCGGTCAGTGGTCTATTCTAGTCTATCCCACTGGTCTAGACCGTCTACAACATTAACTTTTTGCTTATATCCGTGTTATTATTTGTCGTTTGTAGCTTTGCGTTCTGTTATGTTGTTTGATATAGCTTTACCCCTTTCTATAATGGATTTTTCATTGCTTTTATCTAAAAGAGGCATGGACTATAAAGTATGATAGTTTTATTTTCTAACGCATCAGTGATTCCTTTGGTGTTTCTGATGTCTATGAGTAATGATGACTATTTAACATCTAGTAGTTCAGACTGTTCGTTTATTGTAGATACTTTTTTACTTATTGTACTTTTGAATACGAAGGGATTATTACTCCATTTACTAAAAACTAACAAGACATTTTTAAAGATTTAATCTAACCTCAAACTGAAAAAATATATTGCTACTCTTCTATCGGGTGCGGAAACCCATAAGTAGAAAAGAGACAGGTATATTTCACTGGAAGTGCTCGTATTTGTAACAGTCTATCTTTTCTTACCGTAGCTTTCTGTGAATAACTTTGAACTGAATATCTTGAATCTTGAAGTGGTAAAGTGAGGAAGAATTGGATTGATCGTCTGCAGGGAAGAATTTATATTCATCAGACGTCATTTACAACTGCACGGAGATTTTCATATTATTATAAATGATTAAAGATTTAATTCGAATACCACCTTAATAAATAATGATGTATTGTCTAAAATAGAAGGTACAATCAGTTAGTTTACAGAAATAGACTCATACATATTTTGTGAGTTAAACAGTCAAGTAATGTAACTTAAATAGTTAGAGAAGAAATTCGCGTTTGTTTTAATGTAAATTGAGTAACATAATTAAAGATTTTATAAAGGTCCGGGTCCAGTTTAGGAAATATATTGTCTAAAAAGACATTATTATTTACATTACCCCAAAAGGTCACCTTTGGGCACGATTATATTCTTTGCACGCAAAATATTTTCGTGCAATATTACCTTTTTAAACATTAAGGCTTATGTCCTTATTCCATCCATAACTCAGGCCCCTTAAGGGAAATTATAGACTGGGACCTTGCTGAAAGGACATCTTTGGTTCTTATTTCAATAATTATTTTTAATTTAATTTTAACAGTTATAGTCACCTAACAAAATGTAGCTGCACATTTTTTTCAGTATGCACAATTTTTTTTACAATTAAATATATTACTAAGACAGAAGTGATTATTTCACCATTTATTTTCAAGCATGTTAAAGCATCATTATGAAATGTAGACCAAAAAAATAAGTGTAAAATATTATTCTGAATTTGAATTTTAAATTAAATCCTAAGCAGCTTTCGCGGAGTATTAATTTTTGGGACAAAACATTGGAAATTAGTAACAAAAATCTATCATACGACCTCAGAATCGAGATTCTTATTTATAGAAAACTAACAAGAAACTTCACGCGTGCAGGAGTTACACATTACCATTTTCTATCAAAGTTTGAAGGCTGGGTCCGTTCCGCTGTCATCCTTTATCTAACAGATATCTGTAAAATATTCTAGCTGGAAACATTTCATTGGATAAAGTTTTGTGGGTCATGTGATAAATGTTAGGTATCTAAGAAATAGGTATTACTTTAGTAATTACCCCTCCCATTTCATAACCACAGCAAGCTCGCTCTTTGCCAATATAATGATTTAAAAAAACAAAAACATTGTTGTTGAATGCTGTTGAAAACATGAGAGTTTTATACAAGACTGTATTATTCATTTTTCACCTTGATTAGATTTTTTTTTCGCACGTAAATACGTGAAGTCGCAAAAATAAATATAAAAAGCTTTATTCGGCTATTACAATAAACAGTTGTTAAGACTGTCTATAAAACAAGAAATGAATTATGTTTTAGACAGACAGCCCCGAACTTCGTTACTATAATTGTAGCATCCTTAAGTGAACTCTCAGCGAACTTTTTCGAAGAAATTAACAACAACACTTCTAGGACTTCGGAGAGCTATTTATATAATGACGTAGAACAAATAAAGAAATAAAATACTTGTTGATAATTCATTATTTGTTAACAATTCGGCAACTTATCAGGCGCAATGATTATTATTCCGGACCGACAATCAAAGGGTCCTGGATTCAATTCTTAGCAAAGCAAGAATTAAAATGAAAAATTTAAGTTTTTATTTTCGGTCTGGGTATTTATACTTCTGTGTTGTCGATGGTACCAACCACAAACAGGCTAATTTTTTGCAGCTATAAGTGTATAGAGTTCGTCATTCATCTCAATGAGCCGCGAGAGATACCCCCGAAAGGGTCCCCAGAGACCCATGGGTTCCCGCGCCCCCTGCAGGGACGCAGAGAAGACTTGAGAGAGTTATTATTGCAACCAGCTCCTAGCCTATTCGCTTTACTGTTAAGAGCAGTTAGAGCCCCACATTATCAAATTTACTGTGGAGCTAACCGTCCATGAAAGGTGCTTTGTTTTCACGCTATTTGCTCAGTAACGACGAATCTGTAAATAAACGTTTTATATACGACATACTCGTAGCGTTGTTGATCCGATTTCGCATGTTTCGTACGTATTAGGCACTTTATTATTTATTATAGATGTCTACATACAAGTATCTCTACAATTCGTGTAGCGTTACGTAAACGTTCCTTGTTTATAAATAAAAGCTAGGTAATCGTAATAAATTGTGCCGCTTTTTATGTGATTAAATTTAGCAATAAAGTTACGGACACTGGCTTTAGTAGCATACTTTCGTGGTTGAAATTAGCATACAATGCGAGTCAGGAGCGTTACACATATTAAAAAGTACATAAAGTTCCTACCGCCCTTATATTGTTTTAAAATAAATAAAATAATAATAGATATTATAAAGTTATTCGAAATAAAATGCGAGACCAAAACAATAGATAAATAATGATAAAAGTTACAAATATACACTCAACTTTAACCCGCGATAAACTCTCGCTTTTCACGTCAATTATGTAAATCTGTTATCAAAACTTTTTCTCATTTATTTAAAAAGCGCGCATTCATCAACCCTTAACTGTTTCATTAATTCGGTCGCGTTTACTCAAACTCGATAATGGAGTTGGGAAAAGACCTGCAGGGGAGGGTTGGATGAACTTGGAATACTAATTCTCACTTGTTTCTTTTGGATTCCAAAGTTTTAATAATAGGTTTAATGGCTTTGATCCATTAGTGGTCTGGAATAGTTTTCTAATAAACTGGTGGCTTCATACTCGTTGTATTGATTTACATAGGTTGAAAGAATTATTTAGCTTAGTTAGGAATTTTATAGTTACGACCTTATTCGTAAAATATATTGATAGCTACATTATATAAAAAGCCGACATAATTTAGATTTTGTGATTTAAAGGTATCTGAATAAGATTTATTTTTTGTTTTTTAAGGGTTAAATTATAAATTATTTTAACAATACAAAACTACGGTATTAGCTAGTAACGAAAGCAATATTTAAATTTGAAAATGTAATTTATTCTGCTTAAGAAATCGATGATTGTACAAACATTGAAAAACGACTAAAAGGTTTGCCGAAGCGAAGACACGTCGGCGCACTAGTCGTCAAATTAATAGCTTATGAAAGTAATAAAATGTATTTGGAATATTTTAATAATCACTTTAGAAGTACTATAGTCAAACGTCTCCAAGAATGCAGCAGAACTCAATTTAATAACTCAACATTACATCACTAGTAATAACGCTAATCATAGCAAAATGACAGACTTCAAGAACGCCACTAATAGTTCTAAAATAATACAGTTTTAACTTGAAATTTTTCAATAACTTGTCATCAGAAATTTTTTTCAATTTTTGGTTAAAAATAACAATAAATTTCAGTTATGAAACTCATAAAATGTTCATTTTTTTATGCCTATAATAGGAAGTGATTAAATCAGTTTTTTATTGATTCTGAAAATTTATCTATTTTCCATGTTATGTTCCAACACTCTTGTACTATTAGTGCGACATCCGTATAATATTTACTGTCTCAATTTTCTATGTTCGGAATAAAATTCCTGCATTAGGTATAGCTACTGCAGTGCCTCAAGCCCTCATTGTCAATTCCTCTGACATAATACTTTCTACTCAGCATTGCATGAGCGGTAGAGAGGAGACATTTCAATTTACATGTAGAATATAATATTCTTTTTCGTGGAATTGAATTTACAAGTGACTTAATAAGGAGGGTGTGTGGATATTCTGAAATACTTTTGACTTCGACTTATGTGGATTTTTCGCGTTCGTTTGTGACTTTTTTTTGTTTATTTATTGTTGCCTATGTTCGGTCTTTTTGCCTTTTACGCCCTTTTTTATCACTTTAAACTAAGTGGAACATAAGATTATATCAATGAGAAGGGAGTAGATCGATATAGGTATATGTATGTGGAACTATAACACCATAAGTCAAAGAATGGGTCTGGTGTCAATATGCACTAAAGCGTCTCTTTTGAACACTGGTATATAGGTACATACATATATAAATTAATAATAAATAGATAACTGGTATTCAAAAGAAACATTTTCAATTATTCAAGTAATAGGTTCGTGAATTCAAAAACGTCTTTTGCCTTCTAATTCTAGGCCTGGGCGACCAGAAATTACACTACGACAGTCTTGTCTGGTCATAAATTAAAGTTGGTCGTTGTGACCTTTAGAAAATTAACCCTTACCCACGTAACAAATAATAATGATGTGTCAAAACTTAAATTACGTGAGGGTCACCAATTTAACAAACAGAAAATTGCCTATAAAGGTCCTCTACTAAATTTTCTACGCACGTGTGTGTCTCTAGTGTACTGTTATCAAGATTTAGTCTATGGTCGGAATTCGACCAAAATTCATAATGTCAAAAATTTCTGTAAAATTTCATACGCGTGTATGTCTACATCTACAGTGTACTGTTATCAAGAAAAAAATGATTTATACTCGTAAAGTATACTGTTGAAATTCGACCAAAATTCATAAAGTCAAACTATATCCCTAGAATTAGGTGGGTCAAGCATAAATTCGAACCGACTGTGTCTTATGAGAATTTTATTACAGGGGTAGATATATGAAGGAAAACCCCATACAGTTTCATTACACCCATCGAGATAAGCTGTACGTAGTCTGTCAATGTGTCTGTTTATTAACTAGATGGAGAATTTGAGAAACAATATTAAAACCACAATAAAGAAGTCTATTAAGACATAATTAGTATTCTTGGCAGTGGAACAATTAGAAGCGTTCGTTAAAATGCGAGTCCCCCTGAATCAGTAAATTGGCTTTCATTTCTACAAAGCAATAGAAATGTTGGAGATTTTATTCACAATGGGTCATTGAAAACTTATTATTCTAGTAGAATACAAAATTATTAAGAACTATGGAAAAGTCTTTTTATATAAATTAATGTTTTATATTCCAGAATAACTCTGACCAATTTTTTTACATTAGGTTTCAAAATGGAAATCATTATCATAGCAGAAGAAATTCCTTTGTTGAATGCTAAACATATTAAACACAAATTTTATAGGTATAATTTTCAATTATAATTTCTGTAGTTTCCTACTTGAAAAATAAATTAATTTTTGAGGCTTTAAACTATCTCCATAGCAAATTTCACTATAAACAGTCAAGCGCTTTAACCGTAAAAAGGAGAAAGACAGACAGTTATTTTCACAATCATAATATTAGTAGGGACAAAATACCGGTTGAGTAATTGTCAGAAACTAACACGAAGAAATCCGAACAATATTGCCTAAAATCAAACTAAATGCATATACCTACTTGTGTGAGAACTTCTTATATTTTATATTCAGTATTCTAGTTTAATTGCTGTTAAGTTACATCAATATTATATTGTGAAAATTTAAATTACAACCAAAAGACTTTCACAAAATTCTGTTGATGTCCGCGAGGACCCATAACAGCGGGGTGCCTTCGACATACCGAACACAAGCCCCAAAATAATGTCGTACTTATGAGCTACTTTAAAAAAATAATATCACAGCATTGCTGGACAGAATACTAATCATACTTTATTATGCGAATGGAGCGCCACTTCATTTTGGAGTTTTAGAACGCCCCAGAATTAATGAGGGGATTTGGGGAACATTTTGGCACTTTTAAGGGTTTTGAAATGTTTACAGCTGTAATAGAGGGTATTATTCGTTGCATGCTTTCTAGCTGTTATGTTACTTTATTTATTGTCAACTATACATCAGATTTAACTTTATAGTACAGCGTTATATGTTAGAGTACTCAATATATCGATGTCATTATGAACGTAGTCCATATTAAATTTTCATTTATACATTATATTTTTTAACAATTTCTTAAAGAATTAGTATCATTAAATAATGATAAATAATCCAATAATATTAATTTAGACGTGGCATTCATTAAGTTCAATTGCGAAGTAATATTTCGTGCGTGTACTAAACATTTTGTTGTAGAACCACAATTTAGGAGCTACAAAGTCGCACCCAAGAACTAAAGAGCCGAATACAGCTCTATAGGTACGGTTTGCTGACTGAGCTTGACCAATATTATGAAGTGAATTAAGCAGAAGCAAAAGAGAATCTGAATTCTTAAAAGAAAAGTAAAAAAAACAAAAAGGTCGTTGACAGTTGCCGTTAACATTGATACCTAACTAGGATTAATCTATTGCCTGATGTAATGAGTTTTGGTTTATTTTGACTAAAGATAAAGACTTTTAATTCGACTAAATAAACTAAATGAAATATGAACTAATGAATATACGAGTACATAATAGATGTATGAGCTTATACCTGACTAAGCGGTCGAGGACCGGTACCTATGAAATATTCCACGAAAATAAAATTGCTATCACTACTCACCACTCGCCACCGCTAAATCCTGTCAAATCATAAATCTTTCTGAATAATCTCCATAAAATGTCCGCTTTACTTAAATGTACAGCTCATGGCGAATTTACTCGTTGCTTTTATCCACACCAGACCAAGTATGGCCATTGAATTAATATAAGTTATAGATGGTACTTATTTGCTTGTGTACCTAATAAAATATTTGAGAGATAAAAATAATTCTTAAGTACTGTAAAAAATCGAGAAGTCTCTACTTGTAGATGAAGTGATATTTCACGCCAATGATAATATTAAAAAATCCTGTGTGAATATTTTACAGTTTCCATAGTATTACATACATACATGTAGAATTTGATCACCTCATTTTTAAGGTTGGTTAAAAAGATGCAGATATGCTATAAGACCCTAGAGTCGCTAGACAGTAGACACTGGGCTAGCCCAGCAGTGGGAAAGTTATGAGTTTTGATTACGATGATGAGCCAAGACTTCTTCAATACTTAAACACAAATTGTAGTTAGTTAAAGACCCATTACACATTCATCACTCGCTTACGCCTTTGCGAGCAATAAGTACGTGTAATACACACGCGCGATTCTTGCTGCGATTTGTATTCTCATAACATAATTATTTACGCTTAAAATATCTGTCTTTCACGTGAATTTTGAACAGGTTAACTTGAAGGCCAGATTTATCCGACATATTTACGTGGTTTAAGATTTAGTCATCTATTTAATCATAACAAACCATCAGTCATATACTTTTCCTCACATACACTTCTTCTTCACTAATTTCTGCGGTCTCTTAACTAATTAATAACTATTAAAAAACACTTATCACTTACAGGTTATAACTTACCAATCAATAGTCCTCCTATAATCCTACACGAGGTTTGCCACGATCTCTCTATGCAGCAAATAACGGTGGAACTGCCCATCCGACTTCTCGTTGGCCCTGAAGAGCCTTTCATCAGCGCTCCAGAAAGGTAACTAGCTACTTACAATAAGGATAATCTTCTTTTTAAAGTAACTTAAGTGTATCCTCCTTACGGACGTCCGCTAGCACCCCGTCTCTCCAACGAGGTCGCATCCGATGAAGACTGGCAGGCCGTCAGACCAGAATAATGTAGTGTTATTTTGGTCAGTAGATGTCCCCTTTAGAGATAAGTCTGACATAACTTTACCGGCTGGATTTGGTAAAGTAAACTTTATTTTTTTTCCTTACGTCACAATCATGAAAAAAAAGGTGGCACTGCAAGCCCGTTTCTCATATCAAACAAAGTTACTAAGCAACTGACTAAGAGGTGACAGAATATTATGAAAACCCATGCATAAAGGTATCGTCTAATGAGACTTTAGAAACTTTTTATTCTAATGATGTAAATTTCTAAATTTTTTTACAATGTTATTTATGTAAGTACTTATATTGTAAATTTTGTCATTCGTCAAGTGAGCCAAAAATCAAAAAATCAAAATCAAAAATCATTTATTCATGTAGGTATCAATGATACTTTTATGCGCGTCAATTAGCTCCTAAGACGAAATAAATAATTTGAATTTTAAAGAGTACTGTTTAAAGGTGTAATAGAATATTGACAACGGCAAATAGTCGTTAGTCTATACAACTCTCGTATAATCAGAAGTGGTTAGAAGAGGTTACAAGCGGTCTCAAGAGACAACAGTTCTAAACAACACCGACAAGGTTGGTTAATTGGCTGGTTACTTTGATTCTGTGCCTCAATAACTCTATACAATTAAGTTTCCGATGTACTTTGAAAGCAACGGTACCTTTATAGCGAATTGACACGAAGGTGTAATTAGTAACAATTAAAACGAGGTGTTAAATCTATACGTTAATGCGTTTGTCGACGCGTTGAACGTATTTTGGTGTTTGGAGGGAATAAGCAAATGTAATGCGGTGATACATTACCTACTCTGTTGTTTTCGTATCATATACAATATATTATAGTAGGTATACAATACATGTAAAATCGTCTCATTATGATACGTGCACGGGAACGCTACGATACATTAAGAGTGGTAAAAAGAAATACAAAAGAAACATTTTTGTGTAGATATGTTGTATTTTTATATATTGTATTTATTTTAAAACGACCCGAACGGCATAATTCTGTGGGTACTGAGTGTGATATAGGAATAGAGGTTCGAATAGGTGACGGGAAAATAATATAGGGAATTCTATGATTAAATGAAATATACTTGTGATATTATCAAAATTATAAAAAGGACCTGGCACCATCCCTCCCTCCCCAATTTTAGCGATACCCATGTCGATACAATATTACCAAAAGTATGACAAGGTATTACAGAATACAAAATTTGTACTCTGAACCTCTTACCTAATGAAATAAGGACTACACAATCGGCAAAGAATTTGCAAAGTGGATTAATATTAAAGGTCGAGTTTCAATAGAGATTTACTAATACCAATTAAGATGGACTTCCGTAAAGTAACAAGGTAGATAACACACGGTACCGGTACATATAACATATCTACTGTTTATTGTGAGCCTATCGAGTGCGTAGTGA
>LGAG01000916.1:80844-100309 GCA_001278395.1 Lerema accius | reverse complement strand
CAGACCCATTCTTTTTTATAGGTCTGTGATCTTTACATACTTACAAGCACTTTTAATTTTCAATTAACTAACTATTTGGGATAACGAATCGGCAAGCCGCTGGTTTTTACGTATTACTTCCATATTCGAAATTTAAACATACATAATGTATGTTGATATAAGTTTTAGATCTATGTTATATTTACATTCTATAACTAAACACAATACTGTATTAATTTTACTCTTATTTTATTCTATTCTATAATCTATTCTGCTTAGATGACATACATTTTCTGTGCATCAAGCAACTTTGAAATGAAATTGCTGAAATATTTTACTTCGTATAGAAATATTACATCCCCTTTATGAAATTATTAAAATGAAACCCCGATATTGCACTTTTATTATTAAAATATTTCCGCATGTTAAGTACGCGCTCAGTTGTAAATTATTATAATGAGAAAGTTTTTAATTAAATTTATAATTTGGTAAATACTTCTGTATTTAGTAATGCCTTAGGTACTTACAAAACGTTTGAAGTAAAAGGAGCACAATTTTCACCTGTCTTTACTAGGCGGGTAATGTTGAACGCACGTACGTCTGTATGTATGTTTATTTCATTGACATGCTATACAACCCTAACGGTTAAAGGGATGTTACTGAATTTGTTTCCATTTTAAGAATGACTGACATACTTGTATGTGTTCATTTTATAATACCCCCTTTATTTTAACTTTCTTTTGTTTTTCTATTAATGTCTAGTGGACCCGCCCTCGCTTCGTTTCGGTGTATCTTTTACCTGTTATCTCGCGGTAACAAAAACGTATCCCTAAACAAAACGTATTCTAGATTATTGCCTGAAATGATTCAATCAAATAGCTGCTACTGCTGTATGTTTCTTCACTATGGCTGACCAAGTCTGTCAGTTACGTCAAATTAAATTTTTTTTCCTCGATTATACTAGTCATTTAACTCATTGCTCCAAACACTAAATAAATAAATATGTCCTTCAAACATCAACCCTTCATACAATCCCTGTTTATATCATAAATCTTTCATTGTAACGCGATGTTTTGTTTTAAAGAAACAATGTTTCTCAGTTTTCATTATACCTATCGATAGCTTATTGAAATATGAAATCCAAACGTACAATTTCCAAGTAATATTTCTGTCCAGACAGATGGTGTAAGATACGAAACATGTTATTGAAAGTATAAAAAAGTAAACAATAAATTCAACCGCGAAATATAAGTGAAAGACGTAAAAATATTTCTTATTTGGGTAAAATGATTTGAATATTATAATGTACCTTATTGATAAGCGCAGTAGAATAAGCCTATAAAAATAAATTTTGCTGCTAAATATTAAGGTTCATTTTTCCTTGACAGACGTAACATCTATAGAATAACATTTCATACATTTTATCTATTCACATATCATCCATTCGGTAATAAATGAGAGATGTAACTAAGAAATAATATTTATTACTAGATAAACAAAAGCGGACTACTGGAGAATGGGGGGTAATATAAAAAAATAACAGCCTTTCACTATCAAAGAGATGAATCCAATAAAACCTTACAGGTTAAATTCCGTCAAGCCGTTTATGCTCTAGAGCGTACTAAAACAATGGACATACATACATACATACGTACATACATACATACACACATACATACATACATATACACATACATACATATATGCATACATACATACATACATATATACAGACATACATACATACATACATACATACATACATACATACATACATACATACATACACACATACATACATACATACATACATACATACGCTCGCAAAACATTGCCCTCCTTGCGCGAGCGATACATTGGTATGTCATATCATAGTCAGTGACTAGTGACTTAGTTCCAGTTGACACATATCAAATGAAGCGAAGGGGATTCTTGTTTTTCTATAACAAGGTAGTTTTTGCATGACCCTAGCGGCCTTCCCTAGCTCAGATAAAAACAGACAGCCTGCTATTTTACTTTCCGAGATTTTATCCGGAGAAGTGTATAGGACATGTAAAAAGTTACAAAATATGTACATTTATAATATCTACAATAATATTTATAAAGCTGAAGAGCTTGTTTGTTTGTTTGAACGTGCTAATCTCAGGAACTGGACCGATTTGAAAATTATTTTCGTGTAAGATAGTCCATTTATCGAGGAAAGCTATAGGCTATAACATCATGCTAAGATGAATAGGAGAGGAGCAGCAATAAAAAATATTTCGTAAACTGCAAAATTACGTGGGCGGACTTACGGGCGATTGCTAGTAACTAGTAATATACATATATAACATTAGTCTCTTGCAAGCGCAATGGGGTTAAAACTCGAATTGACTAGCTAGTACATTTACCTGCAGTCTTTTTAGTTTGTTTAGGCTCTACCGAGAGGTGGAGGCTGTATTGATCTTTATTAACGCAACCAGGTCAACGCGCTTACCGTATGTCACCGGTATCACTTTCGCAATTCACATGGGAATGTAAATATATGGCCTTACTCAAGGGGCCATTCCATTAAGGTCCATGAATCACGTGAAATTTTTTACGTGATGGTTTTTAGCATTCTTCCCCTTCGTTTGTGATACATGGTGAGGTTTCATACCAACCAACCCCCCTTCTTTTGTGTTACATGGTGAGGTTTCAAACTAGCCCCCCCAATGTCACTTGTATTTTTTAGTACCAACAAAGAATCTTATTTTTTTTGTAATTTTTAAAAATGCAGGTTTGCCGAAAAAAATAAATATACGTGATGTAAACATTTTCCTCCCCATTTGTGATATTCCGTGATATTTTATTGACCCCCCCATTTTCGAGCCTCACTTGATTAATAGACAGCCCCGAAAGTTTTGTAGAATTTAATGTTGTAATTTATCTGTTCGTCGGCTTCCAGTCGTTGACAAACGTAGAAGTTTTCATAGGGTTGTATGTAGTACTAGACGGAGCAAGCAAGGCGAACACTTTTTAGTACATAAATATTAGACTAGAATCTAGAAGCACTTATAGCCTGGCTTACATCGATCCAAGTGTTCGACAAAGTTAAGCAAATGTAGACGCGATCAGTAAGTGGATGGGTGTTTAAGCATTTATATTAGCGCGTATACGCTCGTTTTACCACACGCGCTATGATACGCGCTTCAAAAACCACGCGTACTGACATATTTCAGCGTGTTTGCTCGAACCAGTAATGGCGTTTTGCCAGTATCAACATTAATTCTTATTTGCCGTCGACTGAGAAGTGAGAAGATGAATAAGCGCTCGCGGATCACGCTTATACTAGCTTAAAAGCGCGTTAACGCTCGTACAAGTTGCTTGTGTCAAAATGCGCGCCTATACGTGCTTACATGCGCTTCCAAAGACAAGCTTATACGCGCGTAAGAACCGCTAGTCTGAAACCGCCCTTAATACTACAGCATTATAGATAGTTTGCAGTACACTGGGAATGTTGTCCACATTCCGCTGTTCTCTATAGAAGGAGTTCTTAAACTTTAAAGATAACGGAACACTAATCAAATACCTTTTTAAATGTTTTCCCTAAAGTTGACGACCTTTTTTTACGTGTTACGCCTTTTCTCCCTGCTACATTACACCGATTCCCCAAAGTTGACCTTTTTTATCCGACTACGGCGAAGCAAAAGGAGGGTTATGATTTTGACCTGTATGTATGTAAGTATGTATTAATGTTCATTTATTCCTTTCTAACTCCTAAACTTTTGGTCATCATTTGATAAGTGGGGTATCATTAGAAGCGTCTCGTTATGGCTTCAAAATATCTGTCAAAATTTTGGCGGAATCCTGATGACTTTTCTAAGGATCCCCTGAGTTCTGAGGAAACCACTTTGAGAGTCCCAGCTATATAGAATAGATCTTAGTGTCTGATCTATTCAGAGCATCCAAGCTTTATTTTGTAACGTTATACTTCACATTCACGGTAGCAGAGGACTCAAAAAGCTTTTAGCTTTAAGTTCGTCTTTGGAACATAATAGAACTGTAGAAAAGATTGTGGTTTAAGTCTAGGTAGTAAAGTGTAGAATGGCACATAGAAACGATGATTTTAACTTCAGTTTTTGACGTGATAACTTCACACATTGATAAAGAACGGCGACATTCACGATAAAATTTATGTATGTAATGTACCTTCTTGCGTAGGTAGCATTACGTCACCCATGAGTTGGAATTGAAGGTAAATATTTGGCTGATGGATTCGTCTACTAATAAATTTTGATATACTTGTCAGAGCTAATTTAGCTCTAAAGCGAACATTGGTTCGTAGCACTAAAGGTCGGAGGTCTGAATCCCATACTTATGTTACATTTTTCAAACTTCATATGTTACAATTCATAAAAATATGCAATTTTTTTTTTCAATGTTTTCTTATAACGTTATCACGTAAAATTATCGCCCGTAAACCGATTTTACAAACTACCATTTTTTGTAATATTCGTTCATTTACTTACTAATATAAAGAACTTAATATTACTTAGTAATATATCACTACTTCATTCTTCAGCAAATTCCTAATGTCTCGATAGATTATACCTATCATATCATTGGCTTTATAAAAGACAAATACAGTAAGCTAGGGTCAGTCGGGAGGATAAAAAGACAGAAAAAACTCCCGGGAACTCAGATATAATATCTAAAATTTTATATAAATAACAATCTATACTTTAGTAGTGTTACACATACGATGATATTTTTAATTTGATATTGTATACTGTCTGTCATAATTATAACAAATAATAATACTTAGTCTGTATGATTCGATTGTAAAGCCATCTATGGATATTACATGAAACTAGATAGAGAGATAGAAATGTCGCGCTTAACAATGATTCAGAGCACTAAAAATAAATTAATAAGGTTTATTAATGAAGGTTTATGAGCATTGGAAATACGGGAATGTTCGTGAAACATAATGACAATCCGAGATAAGGTTTGATTTAACTTTTATACATTACGTTTAATACATAAATTTTCCGACAGAGGATTTCATGCTTAGACAAAAAGCGTTTCTAAACTTAAAACGGCGGACGAGCTTTTATCTCTAGCGGAACTTTCTGTTACATAAAGCCTTTGAAATACCAGCACTAAATCTAAAATTTGAGTCAGATAACTTTTTAACTGTAGTAGAAAATATAATAATCTAATTCAATGACTTCCTATAATATATAATTTCAACATATTATGTTGAAATCTGTCACGAAGTTTAGTCATTTACTCGTAACATGAAAAGAAAATAGACATACAAACAAACATACGCTCAAAAAATATTGCCATATTTACGCAGTCAGATAATAATACTCAAATTAGCTGCCTTATCATAATATATCTGTAGTAAAAACGTTTATTAGTACAACGCAAGTCTTATGCAACACTGTCGTATTACGTAATAGGTCAGAATTCAGTTACGTACTGATACAGGCTTTTATTACCGTCATCTACCATCTACCATTTTATACGTTATACGTTTGAAATAATGACGTTTATAAGTAATTATTACAAGTCCAGTCCTGATGACAATGCATGTTTATAATAAGCATGATATGATACTACTGCCAGGATTGCCTCCAGACGATTGACGTCCTCAACGGTTAACAGTAGGGACTTCAATTTTGCACTTTTTAACTTTTTAATTCTATTTCTTATTAATAAGTAATAAAAGCTTGTTTTTAAAACAAAAAACTTTTAATTTTATCATGTTAGTATTTTCGTTTATATCACATTCATCAATAAGTACGATAAGTCCTCATAACAAAACTTCTTTTGTGATTTCCAAAAATCATCTTTTTGAGTTAAGTTAGTATTCCATTAAGCACGCGAAAATGTCACTGTAGCTAACTTAAACAATTATTGACAACACTGTCCCTCTATTTCTCAATACGTCTATACCAGAAAGCACTTAACAGCGCTCTGTCGGCATTCCTAGTCGTTTTGTTTGGTGAATAACGAAACGTAGAATTGCGAATTGGTTCGCTTCGACAATTCATTGCAATTCACGCTTAAATACGACGTAAATAGACGACAAAGAAGTAAAAAGCGTACTTTATCGCTTGAAATCTGCATTAGTTGCTTCTGATCGGGTATTAGTTAGAATTCTGATTTAATTATTTAAAAGTAAAATAACGAATAGATCTTTTAGAGCAAGCGAAAACGTCCGGGATTTGCATTAAGAATCAAGTTTTGAATTCAAATTTCGAATTCTATGAACCTGGCGCAGACGTCCGGAATTTTTCAGATTCTGAATTTACACTGACAGTAGGGGACAGCGGGGTATAAAGAGCTAGGGGTAAGTTGTGCCGACGCAAAAAAATCTCAATAAAAAAGACGTACACCTAATTTATTTAACCCCGCTCTCCCAACTGTCAATTCAGAATCTAAAAAATACCGGACATTATTTGCACCAGTCCCTAAAGTACGTAACGGATTTTAAGTTAGTTTTCATCAATAATTCTTTGTTTTTCTATTATTTAATACTATCTACGTTACCACATTCCTGCAGGCGAATAGTAAAGTCAACCCTAAAATAGTGCTTACGTAATTGAAGATCCCTAATGGTGAAATAACTATTCGACGTAGAGCCAACTAAGTTATTCCGGTGTAGAATATCTTAAATGTAAATTACAGAAGCACGCGTAATCGAAATAATAGTTAGAGCGTTGAAACTGCCCCATTAATATTCCGAGAAATATCGCTTGTCAGGAGAAAATTGGGAGTAGTTGTAGCAAGCTGTAGCAATTGATTACATGTTACCTAATTGTTATGTAGCAATGTAGCGTCTAGATTGTTAATTGAACATCGGGTAACATTTGTAGGTTCCTTTACATTATAATACTCTCCAATGATCTATGTACATAATAAATACGTGTATTCTTTCGCATCCGTTTTAAAGGCACGTACAAGTTTTAGACTTGGCATGGTTAAAGTTTACATGGAGAAAAGGAGCAGAAGGTAAAATAAAAATTGAAAGATTTGGAAATTAAATACACAGGTTATACGGCAGGTTCCGTTGACAGTTGACGGTGACTAGTTAGTACTGTTAACTACTAGTTACTGTGACCTGTTTGTTTGTACTCTACACAAATAGGCCAATTGGGTTGTTTTCGCGTTTTCAACCGGAGCGCGTTTGTAATTGCTTCTTTTTTCCCGACTACGACAGAAGAAAGGTAATATTTTTCTAATGTATGTATGTGTGTTTGTCCACATGTTAAGTAGCTATGACGTACTAGGCACACAAATACAATCACATTAATATATAACACCCCTTTTGCGCCGTTAAAAAGAACCTTTTATAAACGGTATGAAGCAAAAAATAATACGCATGGAAGTATTGACAAATCGTCTGCCCTCAGGGCGGGCGCAAATGTCCGGAATTTATCCGATTCTGAATTGACAGTGGGGAGAGCGGGTTTGGACAAGGAATAAGTTGTTTTCTATTATAGAAATGTTTGCACCGGCACAACTTACCCCTGTTTCTTTCTACCCTGCTCTCCCCTACTGTCAGTGTAAATTTAGAATCTGAAAAATTACGAACATCTGCGCCAGGGTTCTAGAATTCAGAATCTGATTGTTGGCGTAAATTACAGACGTTTGCAATTCCCTGTAAGTGATATATTTCACCCAAAATACATGCAATCGCCTTCCTATTTTCCTGTGTAAATCGTCGCTTTCAGATAAATAGGTAATTTTTTTCCGGAGGTTGTTTTAAACGCCGATTTCGGTTAACTGCTCAACTGTGAAGTGAGCAATTAACGGACTAACCTCCGATGTGCTCACATTTATTGACTTAGATTATTCACCTAAAGGGCCCACTTTTTTTGGCGCAGACAACGTGAGATTTTTTACATAACTGTGTCGGTTACATAATGTTTATCGAGCTACTTTAACAAAGCCCTGCTACAAATAATAAAATTCTTCCAGAGTTACCGCTTAAAGCCATTTGCCTTTAACACTAAAATTATTTAAATTGTGTAGTTTTAAATTTAGTTTAGTCAGCTCTTAGTAAGTACATAAAGACAAAATAATTTTGAATTAACTTTCAAATTGTTTTCAACGTCATATTGTGTGTAAATAATACTAAAATATGACAGAAGTTAAAAGCAAAATATGCAGAAAACTAATGTTTATGATTAATATTAAATTCAAAAGATCGAACTTACGGATAAGAGTATTGTCTAAAATACAGATAAAAGATCTAAAGATAACGAATTCCCATTCAAATTCAAATCGGAATCGTTAAGAGCTCGAACATTAATTAATTCCGAGATATAATTATTCCGCGAGCGATTAGACGTAGTTCGGGGGTCGAATGGGAATTTATGATTCTTTTAATATGACCTTATAGTTCAATATGTAATTAGTACCTACTCTCTAAGAAAACTAGTAATTATTAATAGGAAAACAAAAATCCGACTGCTAAAATGGGAGGGAGGAAAGGTGAGTTAATTAAAAAAAGTTTATGTCACAATAGAGACGATTCCAATGACAAGTAAAGTATTGTGGTAGTGCGCGTTTTGTTTTATTTCCTAAATTAATTGTGCTACTTATATTATACATATTATTATGACTTTTCTTTATATAAACTTTACTTAAAAAATTCGTTGGTGCGTTATTCTTAAAAAGGTGCCCCTTCACATATTAGTTTTCGATAAAAACTTTTTAAACAATTTTTTGAAGTGCCTAGCATTTTAGAGTTTTTCGCCACTTCTCATTACTTTAAATATAATATAAATAAGAAAGAAAAGACAACTTATTTTTTACGTGAACCACAGTGCGGTAGACTCGTCAAGAAACAGATAACAGGGACGATTAATGTCCCACCGCTGATGAAGATCTTGCGTAAGAGCTAGCTCTTACGATTCTATACGTACGCTCTTACGAGAACGCTCCCAGGAGTCTGCAACCTTTAATCGAACGTCATTAGACCCTCCGATAACGCTAAATTCTCTGCGGTAAGTAACCAAATGTGTCATTTTTAACAGGCGTTTTTAGAATTACGTATTTTTAAGGTAAGATTTTTGTTGTATACTAGTAGTAATTAAAAGGATAAAAAAGTTGAATACAATGCCACTCCCACAATAGATACGGTTCCAATCATCTCATAATGTTAAAAACTGTCAAGGTTTTTAAACTGTAGAGCATGCCAAAGAAATAGACATACATACACTCAAAAATCATTATCCTAAAAACTAAGAGTGTTTAAAAGTTTTACTAAAAAGTATGAGTCACATACCACGAAAAACTCAGTTAATATTTTTACACTAACCCTGTATATAATTCAATTATAAATCCCGTTGAAAAGGGGCCTTAAACTAAAATAAAGCTGGAATAGATAAAGACTTTCTCAAATTCAAATCCAATTCGTTCAAAGAGCAGACTTCAATTAATTCCGAGATAAAACTGTTCTGTTCGTAATTAAACATTGTGAGGAATTTCAATGCAAACCAGTAATTTGAAGGCATTGTGTATTGAGAATTTGTTGTTAATAACGATTTGTATTATCATTATTATTATTATATTAATAGATTAATGATTAATAGAACCTTATTGAGAAACCCTATTCTATTAATATAATGAATGTGAATGTTTGTGAAGATGTTTAGATATTTAGGCTTTGTTCAAGCATTAAACGTTGTACTGTTAACGCGTTAACAATGATAGAAATAACATGTCTAGGATTAGGGCCTAGTATAGGATAGGACAGGATATTATAGGATGGGATCCTGTTAGTCGTCTAACCATCTAGCAACTAGAGTAGTTGACCACTTAAGATCTAAGAGTCTATAAGCGCTACAAGTTAAGGATTGCCCTCAATTCTTCAATAGTTTTACTGGCCACAATTTCTGTCATAACTGAGGAGGCCTAGTCGTTCTTTACCAGGCCTCATCAGTGCGAATTGGAGAAGAGGTTTGTGGCCAAATGACGATTTTTGCCACCCAGGGCCTCCAGGCTCATCTTCTGTAATTAACGTACATTATGAATTTCGAAAACCCTTAAAAAATTTGCCCTTAGTGATGAGACCCCTCACTCTGTGAGAGGAGACTCGAGCCCAGCAGTGGGACAGTTATGGGTCACGATGATGATGATGATGATACACTTCCTCATCTCTCTCACAGTTGCTTAACTGCGTCAATCATTATAATCGAAGCCGATGCACTATTAACTATTAAAGTTAAGGATTATCGCAACGAAATAAAGCCGTATTCGAGGATTACGCAGTTTGCCTTATTTAGTTAGGAGAAACTTTTTTATTTCCGCTGCTTATCTGGACATTGTTTCTTTAGGACTGCATTATAATATTTGGTTATATCGGATATACTATAACACATAATTTGTCGTGATAACGGTTTATAAATCGATGAACACTGGCTACATGCACAAAAAAGTGCAACGTTCCCCGTGCAAGCGAGAGCGCGATACATTTATCCTGTACTCGCGTGAATAAGTATTAAATTATATTTCGAACAAAATTTTGTTTTGTGCACTTCTTTGCCTAATAAACTGACTACTGACTAAAATTTAAGAATGTCAAATCTGAAACTCGTAAACGCCTGCATTATTAAAAATGTACCGAAACTTGGATTTTGTATAATATATTAGAGAATAACAGGCTGTTCTGAGCTCTTTGTGTCCTTTCACACGCACCGTAACGCGACAAAATGTCGCACAACATTAACGCAAAGTATGAAATTGACAGCTTTATTTACAAGTGCGTATAAATATCGTTGTTTCCTAGAATACACGCGACATTTTGTCGTGTTACAGTCGCGCGTATATAAAGACTTAAGACTTAATTCTTCAACCGTGTCACACCAGCTTTGAACTTTAAAGGGTTAACTTTAAAACTTAATTGAGATCAGAGCTACTTCCGAGAGAATTAGAAAGTTTTCCCCGAGAACTAAAGGTGTTGTACCCAGTCTATTTCCACAGGATTCATCACCTTTGAACTTACGGTTCTCAAGAGGACTTTGTTAAAAGCATTTGTAGAACTGTGAAACTTGTCAATAAGATGCCCCCTCCCTTATTAAATTTTGTATTCCACAAATCTTACTATGCAGAGCGTTTTAAAGATTTGTAATGGTTAAAATGTGCCTAGCGTCAGTGTTACGCTTGCTAATAAAATACATGAAATACATACATTCTTGTTATCTTTTTTCTACTTTTGATATCGGTGAGCAATGTTTTTCGAGTGTATGTATGTATGTCCATTTTTTTGGCACGCTCTACAGCTCAAACGGATTGACAGGTTACGTCATACGAGATGTCATGTGATTCGCTTTATTGTGAGATTGACATCGACTATATTTTGACATAGGGTCGAATTTCCCCCCCCTCCCCCCTCATTTTAAAATAAATGAAACAGATGTAGGCTTTGTTACTAGTGTATATGAGTGTTAATAAAAAAATATATAATATAAAAACTGTCACATTGCTAATAATAATAAAAAATATGATTTTTTTCTTAACAAAATTAAAAATATGTAAAAGCCAAACGAAGTTTGATTTCACCATATTGATTTGTAATACTTTTATTCATAATAAATGAATAACGTGTAAAAATAAAATAACTTTAATTTCACCATATTGGTTTGTAATACTTACCGTTTATATTCATTTTCTTAAGGATTTTGTCTTCTATGTAAAACATTGTAAGAGTGTGCTTGTATGAACTGATATATTAAGTGTCACTTCTGTATATGCTAAGTCTAAAACAATACATTCAATAAGAAAATACAAATATAAATTCATTACATATTATATAATTATAGATTATATAAAAAAACATGCAATTTAAAAGTAAAAAAGTGCATATATTTTAATTCAAAAGTAGTCATTTTTTACTTGAAAATTATTGAGTAGATTTAAATTAAATTATTTTTTAATAAATATTTATTTGTATTATCATTCGTTATTAAAATAAAAACTAAATTTTTTAAACGACAAATCTATCAAAAAACTTTCTATAAAACTTAAATACTCGCTCCAAAAACTTATTAACATTCTAAACAGTCAAGCAATCTAAATAAAGTTCATTTCAAATTTCAAAAGGTACAAACACAGTACGTGCGCAAAATTACAATACTCTTGAATCCGGAAACAAAATTGAGTCACTTCCGAATGATCATCATACTCGTACCTTCCTCCAATCCCAGATATCCGCTCCCATTCAATCTCACTATGATATTGTACGTTGGGTTATCGGCCAAAAACTTATCCACTTTTTACATAACAATATTCACTTTACATATAACAATATGATATTCACTCATACCCGAAATTTACGAAATGTAATATTACAACCCAATATCGTAGCCGTAGACGTGCTACGAACTAGAGCTACGAACGAGCACTGCCGTATTCGTAGACCGCGTCTACGAGCCCTCCGTCCCTTTCTCTCTGTTTGAGTTATCGTATGTTTATCCTTGTCTTGAAATACTGTATCTCAATAGTAGAGGTACCAAAATGTTTGCTAAAGGCTTCAGCGCGAATCATTGTTGCCATTTTGGAGTCAAGTATTTTAGTCTTTTGCTAAAAATGTTGATTTTAAGAAATACTAAAGAGCATGGTTGTATCGACAATTTTTTACGTTATTGATGGTTTAAAAAAATCTTAAAGAATTTGTGTCTGCATCTCACTTATTTTGCATTTAATCCACCCCAAATTAAACTTTAAAAACCTATTAAAATTACAACCAAAGTAGTAAGCGTCAATAACCAGTATAGTAAGCATCGACAACCAATGTAGTAAGCGTGTACAACCAGCCTCATAAGCGCTTACAACCCACATGTTAAGTACATAAATGCCCTCGTTATTGCACTAGAGTCATTTAAGTCGCCGCAGTCACGGTCAAGCTATATTCTCGGCTATATTTTATTCATAGCGGCCTTCGGTTCATACAAAGTGCATTAAGCTTCAGCTTTTAAGCTTTAGAGTTCTTTCATAAGGTGTCTTTTAAGATTTTTATGGTGCAGCCTCTCTAGAGGCTATGAAAAGCTGGGGTAGAGATTTTAAATTATAAATATGAGATTAATAACATAATCATTTTTAATCATGAAGTAATCCTGACATGCTTCAGTAAGCATAGAATAGAATAGAATACTCAATGACAAAATATCATTGTCACTATGTAGTCTTAAAATTTCAACCTTTCTCTTACAGCAAATGATTTCCAGGCCTGATGGCTTCACCTTGTATTCATAATAGGGTTTGAGTAGTTCTTCTTGATTGAGGATACCAAGTGCATACTCCAACACGCTTAACGTGCCCTCTGAGTCACGGAAGCCCTCAAGAAATGATAGCCACTAGTGGTCACCCATCCACATTTTGACCGCGCTCACGGTTGCTTAACTTTGTTGATGGTTTCATATCGATGCAGAAATACAGTGGTATGTACAAACCGACTTACGGAAGAAAGAACGCAAATACAGATACATTCCTTGCTCTGTGAAACCAATTATAACTGTAAGCCGTTTTGTTAGGTCTTTAAATTGATATCCCTTAGTTTCACTTCGACGCATATAGAGAATTAGACGATGCCCGCGGCTTCGTAGTCGTTAAACAAAATATTGAATTTATCCCAAGGTAACCTATAATCGGGACACAGTCTATCCTATATCCTATTCCTGGATGCAAACTATCTGTGTGCCAAGTTTCAGCTTAATCCGTTCAACGGTTAGAGCGTGAAGGACGTACAAACATCCACACAAACTTTCACATTTATAATCTTTGTAGGATTAGTAAGTAGGTAATTAATGGGTTGATGCCACTTTTTATAACGTCTAATCCCACTTAAATATTAAGGCGTCTACATTACACAACATTACTTCGAACCTAAAAATACAAGGGTTAATACTAAAATTGATTACTTCAGTTCGTGTATTAGATTACAAGCAATATCAATCAACTAATTGTACCTAACATCAAAATTCGTAACGCGCCATGAAACCGAATATCACAAATGATTTATTTGATCATTTAACGCCTTGTTGAGTAGATAATGACAACCGCTCTGAAATGATGCATTGCTGGTTTAATCAAATGAAACAGAATAATTTGAAACCACGCAGAGATGGATACTGAATTTGAGAATATTAACTACTTGGTATTTTTCAGTGATAGGTCGACCAATACCTACTTACTTAGATCAGAAATATTTGTACCCGATTACGGCGATCTTTGTATACGTATGCAATAAAATGTTTGATCGGTATAATATGTACTCGCATGATCGGTATAATGTATGTACGAATGTTTATTTATTCCTTCTTAACCTCTAAGCTACATAAGATATTTTGAAATGAAAACTATAGCATCGTTGTCATTTGAAAACGAAAAAGCGTAAGTAAAAAGAGATAGGCACATAAATTACGATGGAGAAAATGAGATAGTAAGCATTATACAGTGTTACTACTTGGCTACTAGATGGCGGCACGGGAATTTGTTACTAGCGACATCTATTATCATGTTAGTAGTATTATTTTGACAAGTGTTGGTTTTTTATGGTGTGAGAATAGCAAACGTGATTGCAGTGCCCTGCCACCTATGGACTTTGTAACAAAATTCTAGCAGGTCTGTAGAAGTAATTTTAGTAACAAATCTACTAATATTCATTTTCACTACAGAGTAAAAACATGCAACCTCTTACTAACATTAGTAAGACGGCTATGGAAGTTATTTGTAGTTGTGATCGTTGGTATATGTCCCAATGGAATTTGGTCAATAAATAATTATAAAAAACACCTTATCCAAGTATTAATTAAGTTTTGTTTTTTTATAAAAAATGTATGTAAATTGGCTTTCATATGCGCTAAGAAACAAAGGTTAGTTCCAAGTTTAAGTGTGAAGCGAGGGCGCGACAATGAAATATTCAAGTTGGCCTCGAGTCATCGATTTGCTTGATAACAACATAACTATAATAAAAGCTTAATAATGACTGACTTAATAATGACTTCACTTGATATTATGAACTGATTTAGGAAGAAATACATACATACATACATACGCTCGGAAAAAATTACCTTCCGTCCTAGACTTTTCCCATAAGAATTCTCTATTTTATGTGCCATGGATGAGACGCAAAGACAAAAATAAATGACCAATGACACATGTGATCACTTACCATCAGGTTTTCTTTCTACCCGTTTGCCTGCATCAGGTTTTAAACCGACCAAGTGCGAGTCTGACTCGCGCACGAACAGTTCCGTTCTATAAAAGAAAATCACGTTTGTTGAAAAAAACACGTTTATTGTAATGGGGACTTCTCCCGAATTTTTTTATTTATTTTTAGTGTTTGTTTTACAGCGGCAACGGAAATACATAATTTGTGAAAATTTCAGCTTTCTTTTTATCACGGTTTATGAGATACAGCATGGTGACAGACAGACAGACAGCGGACGCTTAGTAATACGTTTTCATCGTCGCTAATACTTCTGTCATTAAATCCTGTCAATTTCACGATAATAGTTACTGCATTTAAATAACAGGTGTTTGAATTACATCGTACATTTAAAATCAAACAAATCGGTAAGAACATCGCAATTACAAAAACTAAAATTTAACAATTTTCGCTACCATGTCCTAGTACTTAAGATTCAATTTCATTTAACAACAATGTTTTACCCTTTGGGAATAGGTCGTGGTTATATTTCCCTATTCAGAAGCGTCACGCTTATAATTTGTTGATACTTTGTTTCAAATAGTTTGGAATTCGTAACTATTTAATGAATGGGGTATTTAAACATCTGTCTACTGGGAATGACACATTCTAACTTTAAAATTTATATTTGTAATAGATATTGTATGTAATATGGATCTTTGGTTCCTTAAGTGCAACTCTAGCACACCAAGGTAAGTGCAATAGGTATGTGGCAGACGAAATTTCACGCGAGCGAAGCCGCGGGCATCAGCAAGTATATTATTATAATAAAAGTGTACCAAACAAGCAAAGGCTCCCAATTTTTTTTTTATTGTTGTAATATTCGTATTTAGCTTGAGCTAATAAGTTTGCCGACTACTTGGTTACGGCTACAAGCAAACCAAGATATATGTAAAATAGACTTTACTCATATATAATTTACAAATGTCACAGAGTACTTTGTTATATACTGAAAACATATGTGTTCGTTATTGTTAACGTAATGTCTATGATACTCACACATTGATAACAGCTTCTAATGGATATGACAATGTAACTTTTGGTATTATCAATCATGTAATGTCGATTAATCATCGTTATACGCTAGGTTTAATTCAATTATAGAACCAAAATGTCGAAACCAGTTATATTTGCCCTTGAAGGATATTGGTACTAGCGACAAATGTTTATTAAATATTTATGTACTTATAAAAGTCTTTATAAGAAAGTTTTCAATGGACTTAACGAACGGCGCTATGGTTAAAGTTTGACCATAATACTTTGTGTCAGATGCCTCATAAACCTATGGGTCTGTGAGTCTATATTCCTCCAATATCCCTAGTTAACAGATGTAAACGTCATTGAAAATAGGATCTTACATCTGATGTGTTTGACAAGTCTGCGTATTAAACGCATGGTAGTGTGCGTTTTGTTTTATTCTCTAAGGAATATTTTTTCTCCACAGTATACATAAAATGTATTTTTCTCCATACTTAACTATGCCAAATTTCAAATTCGTACGTGCTTGCGTTATTGACAAAAATTCTGTCCTTTACCGATTGTTGAATTATAGATTATGCTATAAAATTACATTAAATATTCACGCCGGAAAATTATTTCAACCTACGTCACGCCATCATAATAAAACATCAAAAAATAATCATTCCGAAACATTTTACGCTTTACGAATATAATTTAATTTCTCTTCACAAAAATATAACAGGAACTGTAAACTACATCACATATTTTGACTCTTAACACAACACCATAAGGTCTACAATTGTTTTACAATTATGCTTCTAAGCGCAAATTCTATTTTGTTTTTTTCTTCAGGTTCTTTAGGGAAAAGTAAATTGACACTTAAGTCGATAAAAATAAAGCTCAAAACCTCCCAAGGGTATTATGATATACGTCTGGGTGGAGGAGTGAAAAGTTTTTACGAAGTTTGATACAATTGCGGCTTGATTTGTGTAAAGATAAAGTTCTAAGTAAGCTTCTTTGAAGGACTCTCGGGAAAGCGTTGTCGTGTGAGATATCATCTATGTATTTCATTTGGGCTCGTACAAACCAGCGAATGATATTTCAGAGCATTATTTACCCGCATCGGCAGAAGAAATCTATGCAACTAAATAAAAATGAAGTGTCTCTTTGTAATATTAAAGGGCACTAAATAAAGCGGTCAGTAACTTAAAAATTCTGGCAGTTAAATTGAGCAGTGGAAAAAATTAGTTGGGCAGTAACTTAATATTTGGGCAGTAAAATAAAAATTGTGTCAGTAAAACATGAGCAGTACTAAAAATACGAAGTGTCGGTTATTTTTTCATAAAAGGGCCAGTTCAGTTAATAACTGGGCAGTAATACATGAGCAGTAATTAAAAACAAATTGGCCAGTTATATTGGGCTGTTATTATAAGCAGTTAATGTGGGCAATTAAATTATTTAGTTAAACCGAAAAGTATCAGACTTGCGTAATTACCTAATTATAATTGGATAGTAAGTTGCAAATTATGTTTTTTAAACTGTCAAAGGGTTAGATTTATATGATATGAAATAATTGTAAAGACTATACGCATGCAATATAACACAGAATACTGTTCAGTTGTATTGTGAGGACGTAACATAATGAATACTCAGAATACAATTTCATTCGCTGGGAAGTGTTACAAACTCTCACCGTGAAATACGTAAATAATAACCATCTAACAAAATAAAGCACTTTCTAACTTTCCTTATTAGTGTCATTTTTGAAGTAAATTCAGTGACGCATTTACTTTGGGGTTAACGACCGCGTTTCATTTTAAACTTGTACAATGCCCACAGTTCAGAGTATCCTAATTTAGTCAGAAGTTTCACAATAGGCAGTTTTGACTAAATTAGTTTCAGAATCGTTCGTCATTAAAGCAATTAAAACTTTGTGCTGTTTGACAGATTGCCTCTCAATGCTAGAGATGATTAATTAAAGGATTTGGACTTATGATGACTTTTATTACCCTATATTCAGCAGGAATGGAACGGAGGTAATTTTATCGGAGTTTTTTGATGGCAGAGAATAATTGTTATACTTAAAAAGATTATTCGTTGGAAGTTCTTAATTTAAATTCAAAAGTAATAACTTTACACAGATTAATAAAATAAACCTGGTTTCTAAATAACAGTTAACAAATTAAAACTAGTTAATTGACTCCAAAAGTAAAGTATTAGGTAAATAGCCGCGAAAAACCTATATTTCTAATGTCTAATGTGTACAACATAGTCAATATTAAAAGATTCTTGCAACAGATTTTTTGCACTTAAGACGTAGTAATTAATCCTGACGTAGTTCCGGTATTAGTTTAGTTTATTTGCTGGATCAAGTTTTAATTAAAGTTTTCTACCATAAAACGCGGTCGGAAACCTACAAGTAGAAGATAAGTTGGATCCTGAACTAACTTCTTATGCAATTATTTAGTTTTTAGTTTTAATTGATGGTTATAGGTTGGATTAATTAGAGTTAATATAAAAGCATTGCGTGCTTAAAGTTTCCTCCGAGAATTAAATGTTAGAAGAGCAGTTAAAAATATATTGGATATATCCCACGGGAACCTATAATCGAGATAAAATCCTATGTCCTATTCCTGTATGCGAACTACCTACGTGCAAAATTTCAGCTTAATCCGTTCAACGGTTAGAGCGTGAAGGACTTACAAACATCCAAATATCCTATCCTAGGATCATTTGGTATCTACTTTTTATTATAATTTTAAAACGTTTAATAGTATTTGAAATTGTTGTTATAACACTACTAGACTTTTAAGAAAAAAAGAAATTCTTTAATTGTAAGTAAAGGTTAACAAAATGTGATCATTAAGTGACGTCTAGCAACATTTCATAAAACAACTTCTCTGTATTCATTCCCATTACTCAAAACACTTTATATATGCCCCATGGATATTTGCCGAAACACGCACTTAATGGCATGTGGTTTATTTTGGGGAGATTGATAAAGGTGAAATGCTTTCACTAACTCAAGGGGAACGAGTCCTATAACCCACCCTTACTAAATCTTGTCGATGGGGTCAATATACCTACTGTGAACTTGTGGAGTGACACTATAACTTTAAACTTAGTGTTTTAACCGACTGCCTAAGGGGAGGGTTATGTTTTTCGAGCGTATGTATGTACGTATGTCCATTTCTTTGGCATGCCCTAAAGTCTAAACGAATTAATTAATTAATTTTAACAATTTTACATAAACTTAATTTATGGATTTCAACATACAGAGTGTCGTTGAATTCATCTCGATTATGAGAGTGACATAAGCTATATATTTTTTTAAATATT
>LGAG01000916.1:69555-80824 GCA_001278395.1 Lerema accius | reverse complement strand
TTTTTCATTTTTCTTTTAATGATTACTAGTTTGCAATATTATGATCAGATAGGTTAAAGATTAAAGTGTTACGTAAGAAGAGTATTTTTTACTCATTTTAAGCAAAATATTTTGCTTATTATTACCAATAATATAGGGTGTATTATTTACTAACAAAAATCTTTAGTCGTTTTTTACGTTAGTTCTAAGTGTCTATCCCAAATAGTATTTAATAAATTAAAAAAATAGTATTTATTAAACATATTTTCAAGTTCAAAGGTTAAGTACAGACTATCTCTGCATTCGATAAATATAATGTGACGTTTATTCTATAAAATTTAAATAAATAAATGTAACTTTCGAACTTATCTTATTTGAATGTAAAATGTAGAAATCCAGTTCAAAGTAGTTGAAGCTTATGGGATTTGTCCCTGTAAGCCTCAAAACCTCAAAGCCTCAAACCAACCAACGTAGACCGACCTTCTGTGTTGGGCGACCCTATACGAATATAATAAGAAGTTATCTTTTCAAAACTTACCTTTGAAAAGTAATGTTTTGAGTTACTATGTTTTTGTGGTTTTAATTTCAATTTCATTAATTGAAGGACTTAATTAGATGTATGTTTGTTATTACTCGCGTATGTATGTATGTCCATTTTTTTAGCACGCTCTAGAGTCTAAACGACTCGTCGAAATTCATGGCATGGCGTGTCGTTGTATTTGTCAAAATTCTCCTTTCAATTTTTCGTAGTCGCGTTTTTGTTTTTCAATCAAGGACATTAAAGTAATATTGGATTTATCCCAAGGGAACCTATAGCCGGGATACTATCCTATGTCGTATTCCTGGATGCAGACTATCTGTGGTTCAGCTTAATACATTCAACGGTTAGAGCGTGAAGGACTTACAAACATCTAAATATCCAAACATCTTTACAAACTTTCACATTTATAATATTAGTAGGATTAGTAGGATAATGTTGGATTTATCGACATTCGAGCCGGAGCCCCAACTTGCCGAGTGGATCCTTTCAACCGAATACAACGGCGGGCAATTCGATTTGTCAACGATTCCATGCTCACAGACGGCCTAGAAACGCTCGGATTGAGGGGAGACGTCGGCTCTCTATGCGTATTCTACCGTCTGTACAATGGAGAATGTTCTGAAGAACTGTTTAATTTAATGGTCTCAACCTATTAACGGCACACTACTAAGCACGGGTCTCTCCTCATAACTGAGCAGGCCTAAGCATACTCCTCCACGCTGCTCCAGTGCGCCATGTCGGTAGTCCCTGGACGGCATAAAAACTTTCGATACTTAGGTTAGCCACTAACCCCTCCGCCAATCCGCACTGGAGCAGCGTGGTGGAGTATGCCCTAGGCGTCCTCAGTTATGAGGCATGTATGAGGCCTCAGTTATGTTGCATCCAAGGTTATTAAAAGGTAATATTAGGCAATTTAAAAATTAATGTGGTGAAGTAGACTTTAAGCACCTAAGGTAATTCACCTGGGTCAGAAAAAGTAGACTTAATTCACCTATTGATTTTAGGTGAGTATGAGTGAATGAGTGAATGGATGAATGAAGTTACGAAATAACCACAATCACAAATAGAACTATGTAGCTCTTTGTGTAAAATGCTATTTTTCACGTGGTGAAAATAGTATAGTTAACAATGTTGAAAATGTACAATTTACAAATTTTGCGGTCGCTTTTCTATTTTATTCTGCAGCTGTGTTGGAACGGCTGAAAGTTAATTAAAATCTTTGTAGGTCATACAATGAGCACACGTTTCAACAGTAACAGTGATTAAACTTTTTTTATATTGGACTCAAACAATTAATCCCTTAATAAAATCTTACCCTACGTAACCCTATAAGGTAAAGACAATTTCACCAATGACTTCGATATCCAAGAATTATTACACCTAGGAAAATTTTACTTGCTGCACGTATACTTTGTATACTTATAATGATACAATGCGAAGATAAAAGTTACCCTTGTATTTTCTCAATTTTATCCGGTAGGTTTAATGTGAAGGAATAAATGAACTAATATGAATGCTGGAAAAATAGGTGTGCCAATTTCACCGTAGAGTAGGTATATCCGAATAGGACCTTTCTAATTGTTTAGGTTATTTTGAAGTAAATATGAGTAAAAGTAGCTCAGGGCTTTGCCAACTCTAACTCTAAGACAAAACAAATAAAAATGTGTTCACACGAGGTAGTGCTACTAGCATGATAATAGATGTCGCTAGTAAGAGAAACTCCCGTGCTGCCATCTAGTAGCCAAGTAGCAACTATCCTTTCTTATCTCTGTTACTCACATGTAATTTATATTTCTGTCTCTTTTTAGTGTCACTTTTTCGTTTTATTTATTTTTAAATCACAATGATGCTAAAGAAGTTTTCGCTTCAATTAAATTTTGATAAAAAATTATCACAACAAAATGTGAAAAGCCAATATGGAAATTATATCATTCATTTTGTTCAAACTTTTTGCGACTTAATTGGACCGCAGAGGCGACTCGGGTCTATTGAACAATACTGTATAAAGCCTCTTCAACCCTATTTTTTTACATTAAACATACAATGGATATGTGTTGAAAAATTTTGCCAACGCATTGTGGAGAATAGCTTAAAATTTTAGAATTACTAATAAAAATTCATGTTATGATTCCGTTTTGACGTGAATACGTCCTTTTTGCTACCATACGGGGCCTAGTGCGGGTTGGCAGACTTCACACACCTTTAAGAACTTTATGGAGAACTCTCAGACGTGCAGTTTTCCTTTATCGTAGCAAACAATAATTAATAACTAATACACACGTAACTTTTTAAATTAGAGGTGCTTACCGGGGGGTTTTAACCGTTCAAGAGACAAACGTTCAAACCACTAGGCTATCATTGGTCGTCATGTTATTAGACGCAATTGTATACGACCTGTCTATTCTTTTTTATAGGTCTGTGTCCCCTAATCAATAGCTTATGAAGTATGAAGCTATGAACTTCACCATTGTTAAAACAATATCAAGTAGAAAGCTCTCGTATAGCATTCAGTCTGACCTTCATAGGTCAGACTACCGGGCGACGCCACGCTATGCCAACTTTGTTCAAATGATATCTATCCAACTTAGCGTGGAAAATTTCCAGGGTTCCGTACGTAAAAGGTAATAACCGGCCAAGTGCGAGTCGTACTCGCGCATAAAGGGTTCCGTGTCATCATTTATAAAATGCTTTCTTTTTTTTAAATATTCAAGATTTTACCTGTTTATTAAGATCGAGAAAAAAATTATGTTTGTTGTATGGGAGCCCCCATTTAATATTTAATTAATTTTTTATTATTCTGTAAACATTTTAAGCGTCTACCTGTTGTCGTTATTGATATTGAGCAAAATTACGAAAAAATACACGTTTGTTGTATTAACACCACATACCTACCTGGTCTAACTGTGGTTCATAATGTTTTTGTATGTATGTTTGTAATGTTTTCTCGCAAAAATTAATGGACCGATTACAAAATTCTTTCATCATTAGAAAGCTGCATTTACTGAGCGACATAGGCTATATTACAAAAAAAATAGGGATCCGTACTAAAAATGCAATAATGTAAGCAGAGGCGTAAAAAAGATATATGTTAAAGAAAACTTGGCATGTTTATACATTAAAAAATGAAAGTCCGTAATCTAGACTACTTTTTATCCAAGCAAATATAATATCCGTTTAAGTTTCCGAGGTATACAGGTGAAAGATTCACCGAAGCGAAGCAAGGGCGGTTCAGTAGCAGATATAAAAATAGACGAAGTTTCATGGCATGTCTGCGAGGAAACTTGGCAGTACTTTTCGGCGCCGCTCTGTCTGTCTGTATGTAGAAGTCAAGGTCTTTGTGAAGGAAAATTTACTTTGCCCTTGTGTTGAATTATTCCATTCATATATCTTGTACAACCAACGCTTGATTCCTATTTGCTTGTTACCCTAATCTGCTAAGAGGGAAATGGTTTATGTATATGTTCATGTATATTTGTTTGTATGTGTATTTGTTTATGTACGTCTATAATGTATATCCTTTTTTTTAAATGTTGTACAGCCCAAACGGTTTGCCAGATTATCAAATTATAAGTAGAGTACCTCTCTTATCAAACCGCTTAATCAAAGCTATTAAGTACTTACTTTTCGGCACAACTACATAAACAGAAGCATAACTCAAAATATCACTTTTTTTGGTGTCTTTTACACGTACTTTTTGACGTCGATTCTGATAATGATAATAACTCGATTTTAAGTTATTTTGAGTTGTGCTACTCTTTATTTATGTGTGAGTTTTATTACTTCATAATACGCATAAATTGTGAAACAAATACGTATATTACAATTATAAAGTTGTCATTATGAGCTACAAAACATCTATTTTTAGCTAAACCGCGTCATTTCTATAGACGAACTTTTTATATCAATCGTAGCTCATTAGTTTTTCTACAATTTTTATACATTGCGCTCGTCCCAACGTTAGCCTACAGCTATCTAATTCATCATCATCATCATCATCATCATCATTATCACATCTCATAACTGTCACACTGCTGAGTTCAGGTCTCCTCTCACAATATGAAGAGTACAGGTCTGTTCCACCACGCTGGCCAAGTGCAGATTGGCAGACTTCACACACATTAGACAACTTTACGAAGGACTCTCAGATGTCCAGGTTTCCTCACGTTTTCCTTCAACCGTAATAAATGATAAAATTAGTTTCCAATAGGCACATACCTTTTTAAAAATTAAAGGTTCACCGGGGGTCAAATTCGGGAATGTCTGTTCGAGAGACCAACATTCTAACCACTAAACTTTCACTGCTAATCTAAATACCAATATTACAAAGAGGAAACATTTGTGTTCTTGTACCTATGTATGTTTGTAATGTTTTCACACCAAAACTACGCGACCGATTTCAAAAATTCTTTAACCATTATAAAGCTGCATCTTTACTGAGCAATAAAGATTACCTTACATTTATAAACAGAGACATGTTATAAAAATGCAATAATATTTAAACATCATAATTATATTAATCAAATCTTGGCATATTTTTACCTTATGCAAATGGCCGTAATCTAGAATTTTCTTTTTTAACTTAGCAAACGTTTTTGTTTCCGAGTTATGGCACGTAAAAGGTCCACCGAAGCGAAGCGAGAACGACGAAATTTTTAGCTTATGCCTATCCTTAAATTCATAGATAAGCTTCACTACGAAATAATTCATCGCCTCCGTAATTAACGTTATGAACGCTTTTATGCAACGCTGGTATTGTGATACCATTGTTTATGCTTGAGAACAATATTTTCCAGAACAAAGACTCATTTTCATTGTGTTGGGTTGTTTGACGGGTTGTTAGGGTTTTACGTATGGGGACTGCTTTTTGGGGTTCTAATGTTTGTTGGTATCAAACTGCAAAATTAATTTAAGTCTAACTCATTAAAAGTATGCAAATATCTTCCGCAAGAACTACCGAATACAACATGTATGTAAAAACATTAACATGTAAAATGTTGTCAAGACGAGATTCTACGACTTGCAGCGTCAAAATTTCATCAGATCTCATGTAGAGGCTTTTGATCTATATAATCTATAAGCTAATAATCTCTATAAGCGCGAACTTTACAAACTATACTTTAGTCGAAATATAAAATTAGGTAGGTATAGTTGCGTCATTGATTATATATAATGATATAGTTGCGTTATTACGTGCCAAAAAAAATTCGAATGAAGGCAGACCGGATTATTTTAAATTTCTTTTTTATTGCAAATTAAATTGATATTGTTAATAGAAATAGCGTTAGAGAATTTCATGTGATTCACGCTATTATTCAGACACTAGCTGACCCGGCGAACTTCGTATCGCTTCAAAAATCAATCATGATAACAATTCCGGATCGATTCATTAGATTACGATTACGACTAAAGGAATCCTTACTCGGTAACCATGGTGATACTATCGTGTTTGACAAATGATAATATTACAGTAGTCCCATACAAACTTTAAATTATAATATCTTTTGATAAAATGGTCTGAATTAAATAAATTAAAATGTAAATAGAGCCCTGAGTTAAGGATTATGGGTGTATTTCATCCATTGTTCTGTCAAGTCAGCCGTTTTGGAGTGATGCTCTTTCAAACACACAGACAAACAGAGCCCCCAACTTCAATTTTATTATAATGTATTTATAATTTAATTGAAACATAACTTTTTAATTTTTAATTAATAAATAAATAACAGCTTTACAAACCAAAGGCATAACTTTATTTTTTTTCTTCGGCGGACCGGACTAAAACCCCTCGTGGATACGGCCACGGGCTTTACTTTACCCATCACTGTTTAGACATTCACAGTATAGACGTACAGTCAATCGGGGCAACATTGATTTACAGGGTAACTTTGACAGCCAAATCACAAAGTACTTATTTATTTTTTACGCTGGTAATATTTAATGCATAACATTAAATTTATTCAATTCGCACCGCTAACAAACTACGTAAATCAACTCTTTAAAAAAAAAGAAGCTGTCAAACAACGTCTACGTCAAAACTATTTTGAAATTGGCGCGCGCAACTGTGTTTGTTTTTTAGTAATTGACTTTTTTGATAATTCCAGAATTTGGCTGCTACCAAGGTAGGTAAAAAACCTGTAACAAATTTGATCTGTGTCGAAGTTACCCATATGGGGGTGCTAAGTTTGACACACAACAAAATTGCCAGTATTTGATATTATTTTAGCGATAAATAATTTGAGGGTATGAAAATGAACGTAAGGTCACAGATTATGTAAACTCTTCTGTCTCTTATCTATCAAAAGTAAAAATTTGCTAAAAAAAATTAACGATGTTCTGTCAAAGTTACCCCGATTTACTGTAATAGGTACTAAATTTATAGCAGCTAGCAGCCTGATTAGATCATCGATCGCGTTCAGTTCAGCTGTAACTTCTGATCGAGTGTTTGCCATTAGGCTAACTACACACTCTCAGTAAATAGGTAATAATTTATTTTTTTTGCTCAACTTGGCGTTGGTGCAGCCGTGCCCCCAGATGTATTAGGCTGCGTACAGATTATGTAACATGTTTTATAACTTCTGTTATATAACACGTCCACATTATATAACATTGTTGTATCATAATGAAACATATAACAAGACCGTACCTACACACTAAAATAACATTGTAATATAACAATGTTAAATAACAAGGCAATACGTGTGCCGCGAAAACATTTAACAATATTTTATAACATGTTTTGTTATATAGTTTGTACGCACCTTTATAATATCTGAAAAGTGACAACCACGTGATTTTATATTATTCTCTTTAGCGGCCATTGACAAAAAGTAAAGTTTATTCACCTAAAATGAATAGGTAAGTTAAGCCCAGTGACCTAGGTGAATTTTAAGTCTATTGCACCGTATTTTTAAACCCTGACGCAAAAAGAGAGATGTTATAAGTATAAAGTAAAGTATAAATTACTCCAGGAAATAATGCATGCGTAAATTGGACTTTCAATCGTGAAATTTCTGGTGAAATTCATGTTATGAAACTAATTTCAAGCCACTAGTTACGTAATGTTAATCCTGCTTAAGTAAATGTGGGTGTAGCGCTTTTTTAATTAATTGTAGAGTTTCTTTTCTTAACCGAAAAGTAACGTTTTTCTAAATACGAATAAGTTAATTGTTTGTTCAAAAATCAAAACTTTAAAAGACAAAATATACCGTAATGACTTGTATTAATGAAGAAACTGGGATAATGTCTCTCATATTGACAAGTGTGTAAATAATATTTTAAGTTTTTAAAGGTACTTCCTTACCATCGTTGTGATTCGAAATTCAATGAAATGAAAAAGCGACGGTAAAAAGAGACAGACATATAAATTACGTGGGAGAAAATAAGATAGGAAGCCTTATATAGTGTTTTACGTGGCTACTAGATGGCAGCACGGGAGTTTCTTACTAGTGACATCTATTATCATGTTAATAATACTATTTTGTCAAGTGTTGAATACTGTTTTGTAGACAGTGACATTTATTTTTTAGTACTTGGTTTTGAAATACAATATTTTTAGCAGTATGTCAGTACCTATTTACCAAATCATACTAAGATAGTGTGCAGCCGTCCTTAGACTATGGACTCTATAAAACATTTTTGCCTCGTGATTATTTAATGTTGAGTGTGTGCCAATTTATACGTGACTGCGGATGTGTGTGAGGTGTAGGAATATCGGATCTGAATTTTAGTTAAGGTGCAATTCAGTCAAACGCGACAAACCAGACGACGTCAGCAAAAATCACCGATTCTAATTCCGCAACTTTTTGCGTGTCAAGATCAGATGTATTCAAAATGTCAAGTAAACTAGTACTAATTAATTAAAATACAAAAAGTAATTAATGTATATGCGAAATTTGTACTCCCTTTGTTACTCTTTTAATGGAGACGAATCCTACAACCTTGTAAAAGTTATTATCCGTTAAGACGTTTGGGCTTTAAGAAAACCAAAAAAAAATACTAAAATACTCCTTATAGCGCAGTCGGGTAAAAATGCGGTATGTTTTTAAAAATGTAGTCGAAGTCAAACTACGAGTACCGTCTGCTGTTAGTCGCGTCTCGCGGAATCACACCTTAAGCACCAACTTACCCGTACCGAATATTGGCCAATAAATATTAATAGGCAGTAAAGAGCCCGCGATAATATTACATTCGCACGTGAGTACATGTTCGTTTTATTTATTCAGACATACTTGAGTCGCAGGTGTTTTGGTTAATCAACGTAAAAGGCCGTTCAAGTTTTACTTAACTACTTTACTTCAGAAACTAGTAATTACTTAATAATTGAAAACCCCTAGTGCTAAGAATTGGGGGTATTTAAAAAAATATATTATAATAACACCCTATTAAGTCGAAATCAGTCAAGCTCTGGACTAGAGTTTACCAAAGAAATGGCCATCCGTACATACGCTCAAAAAAATTCTACATCTGTCGCAATAGAGAAAAACAAAGTCAGCAACTTGAGAAACAAATTACAGCGCTCACTTTGCGGCAGATTAAAAAAAAACTGTCCTCCATTCGGGGCCTCTACGACGTCAAAGGTCCTAGGCAGAGGCCCCATTGTTCCCTTAGGGTAAAGACGTAAACGTATACATGCTTTCCTTAGTCAAGTAAAAGTGATTATGTCCACTGCTCAAAAATACTCGTATCTAAACTCGTGATTTACGAGTTATCGGCGAAGTGCATTGCGGGGACTCGATTGCCAAATTCAAAGGTCAGGGACGATTTGAAGTACGTGAACCATACTATCAGCTTTTTCTAGGACTACTCTTTATTGCAGTTCCAAACAGCTAACAAACATTTAAGACTACACTTCTCTTCATTGTAGCTCCAAATTCTCGTATTAACATAAGCCTTAAACCCCCAAGATTCAGATGTTTATCATTCTTTGTAAGGGTGGGTGCAAACGCGTACGTTTTTTTTCGTAGAATTTTGCAGAAAATCAGATTCTAAATTCTATGAGCGTGGCGCAGATATCCGGAATATGTCATATTCTAAAGTTACATTGCATATCTAAAGTAACATTTGCATAATAAAAAAGACTTACCCCTGGCTCTTTCAAGCCTGCTCTCCCAACTAGTAATTCAGAATTTAAAAAATTCTGGACGTTTGCGCCGCCCTTATTAATAAAAAATAAACAAGGGTGCTTTCGACGTTCAGTAAGTTTGTATCACTAAAATACATCATTCGTATTTTTTTATCTCTTTAGTTTTTAATACATTGTCATGAAACAATTATGAGACAGTCCTTGTTATTGTGTACGTACACTTGGTGAACCTACTTGAATATTCCGTCGCCAACTGAAGATGAGTGAAGAGCGAACATTACTTATGTTATTGGCACGGGAATGTAGCACTTACCAGAAGGTTCTACGTGTTGAATTCGTATAGCATAAGTACGAGTAACTCACTCAGGGCCGGCGAAGGATCCTCTGATGTTTTACGTGTCCACAGGCGACGGTGACCACTTTTCATCATTGGACCCGTTTGCTGTTTACGTCAGCCCTTCTGGCAATAAAAAAAATGTGTTCAATTCACACGTGGTAAAGGTGAAATCTTCAAAAATTTTGGCTTCAAGATAATGAGACGAATGTAATGACACATATACAAAACACCAAGTCAACATTTCTAAAATTTATAGTTTCATCTATTATCACGGTTTAAAACAATTTACTCATTCCATTTCAAATTTATTTTAGGTTTTAGTAATGTCACTCTAGTAATGCATTTTTGACTTTACATATAGTTCTACTAACATGATAGGAGATGTCGCAAGTAAGAACTCCCGTGCTGCTATCCTATTTCACTTACTCCCACGTACCTAATCTGTGTCTGTCTTTTTTTATTTTCGCTTTTTCGTTTCATCTACTTGGAAGAGATGATTTGGAAATCATAATGATGCTAAAGAAGATTTTACTTCAAGAAGTAGGAAAATTTACTGAACAATAATTAATATTTTGTGTATTTGGAGACCTAGCAGACATTGTTCTGCAACTTATTTCTATAGTTTTAGTTGCAGAGACCAACGTTCAGACCAATAGGCTATTACTGCTTGTTCAATATACTGCATACAAAGAAACGCCACTTTTATGCTTTACGTTCTTCTATCACATAACATTCATACTTACTTCCCAAGCGCATTTATGCAACAAACCTTGTACCACATCCGCTTCGTTAAAAACATTTCATTTGCGACAAAAAAAAAGAGTAAAATAAACGCGATGTTGGGACTTGTCGTTCGAAAATGAAGAGTTTTTCATTTCTTTACTCTGTTCATACAAAATTATTGTGCTCGGATAGTTCCTGTGATTCTAAAAAAAAGTTCTGCTTTACATTTTGTCTCTTACAGTTAAGTTGATCCCTTAGTTTTTCACATCAGGTACTACCGACCTTCATTTTTCGTGTATCTTTAGTAAGTGCTCATCATTTTGGACAACTCTTGCTATGGCGGCTTTTCAATAACTCCAATAGTTTTGTTGGTCCCTTGAAGTATTTCGACATCAGCACCACTAAGTGCAACTATAACTAGAAACCATGCTCGGGCCTTCAAAAATACCTCATAAAAATTGTATAGAAATCGGTCCAGCCGTTTAGGAGGAGTTCAGTGACAAACACACGTACGCTGTTTTTATATTTATTAACATTTATATAATACTAGACGATGCCCGCGGCTCCGCCCGCGGAAAAGTCGATAAACAAAATATTGATTTTATCCCAA
>LGAG01000916.1:45335-64844 GCA_001278395.1 Lerema accius | reverse complement strand
AGGAGCCCAGGGCCCCACAAAGACACGATCCGCCCCTGCTTCTTAGTACAGATTCCATTGGAAATTAAAAAAAAACGGTTTTTAGCGTCATGTGTTATTCTACTTATAAGCCAAAATTCAAGTCCGTAATAATTAATGATACGTAAAGTAACTACGTAACTAAGACCTATATGTAAAAAACAAACTCTATTTGTACCTTATCCCGAAGGAATTGAAAAATATCCTGCCTTAACACTTGCCTACGTAGACAATTTATTTTAGCAGATATTAAGGGATCAGGTTTCTGCACTTATGCGACCAGCATTTGCATTTTATTATGATAAATAGATTTATTTTCGTAGTTTTTAGGTTAATATAAAATGCGATACAATATCAAAAGAAGTTTATTCCATAAAATTATGTCAATATAACCTAAGTAACGACAATAAATAACAAAAAAGAGTGCGAATTTCTCTAAATTTCAAAACAATCTCTTTGTAACATAATATTTTTAAGCTTATATTTTCAGACCAAAAAATATAATAGACTCAGTGCTGAGAACAAAAAAGTGAGGCGATTTTTTCTTTTCTTTTTATGATCTGACATAATGTCACCAAGCACGGTCTGTCGAGCAATGTACCGGGAAACGTTATCATTTGTTGTTAACGCTATGTTTTTCCCTACTACGTTTCTTTGTTCCGAAGACTGCGTGCGTCTATTACATTTTTGGTCTATGCTTATATTACAATTGACAATACATTTTAAATTCAAACTTACATTAAATTCAAACTACACACATACCTACTGAAGGGCTCCTCAAACAAACTTTACTAAATACAAGTCAAATTTTAACAATAGCCGATTTCCACTAATATTGGAAGTAAATAGTGTTAATAGCAGAGACATGATACCCAAGTTATTTATATAACTTGTAAAAACCCAATTCTCGCAACTGGTCTTCTGTAATATAAATATCGAGTCGGTTATTTATTTATTATGTTCCTACTTAAGAGACCTTCTGTCTTATGTTATTACATAATTGAATTAGATTATTTAACAATATTTTATAGAGTCCATATCAATGTTAAAGATCTTTTAAGTTTTAAATATTTACATTATCTCGGCTTAATTTAAATGGTATGTTATTTCTTTATGTAGACAGTCTTTTATTTTTTCCTTCGGCTACCTTCTACTTCAACGGATCACAGGTACACTGTTTCAGTCACTGCAAATGTAATTTTATAATCCCATACAAATATATAATATTACAAAGTTATATGTATGTAGGTTATGCATTTTGTGTATCTAGAAAACTGGAACGAAATTGCAAAATACTTCCGTTTTTCCTTGATTTATACCTACTCTAATTGCTAAGTTGAAGTTTCTGTCTCTTAAGTAGAAGTACCTTGAACTTTTGATAATCAAACAGTCAGTAAATGACTGTATTATAAAAATTTTACTAGCTATAATTCATAAGCTGCTGGTTCAAATTAAAAAAAATATGTAATATACCATGATTATACAATGATAGCATCGTCATTGAATATTCAGGCTTCTCGTTTTATCAACAACGAAGTTATAAGATAACAAAAATGTTCGGATTGCATCAATAAAAGGATGAAAAGTAACGTCGCCAAACCGTTCTTTTTTCGACTTGACGAAATCATAATTTAATTGCAATTCTTCGTCCGACCTTAAATGTCCCTGCATTTTTTTTAAATCTACCAAAACTTGAACTCATTACATATTATCTTCTGAATAATAAAAAAACGAACGTTTCTTTGTCACCGCAATCCTCCTAAACGACTGGAACGATTGTAATCAAACAAATGTGAGGTATTTGAGAGGGACCGAGTATGGTTTAAAAACCACAAGTGAACCGGCAGTTGGTGCTGATGTCGAGACATTTACTAAAGACACCTACATGAAAATTGGAGGTCAGGAATACCTCTTGTGGAAAATTAAATGACCAACCAAAGTCAAAATATGTGGCACAACAATTTCTACCCGGTGTCCTATTTAATATATGAAACTGGGCATAATGAAGATAAATTATTTACCAAAAGGATAGAGATCTTTTTCTATCATGAAAAAGGGAATACCAGGATTATTACTCACATCTGCATGGCGATAATGACCAAATTGCGCATAAGCGTATTCGTAATATTCACCAGGATATATAGAGGCATATGCCATAATCCAGTTAAAATAATACCGCAAATCAGTGAACACAAAAACTCTATCCTCGTTGTATCGAATTTCAAAACATCCCAAACCAACTAACTGGTCGTCAGCGATCAATGCACCTCCATTCTGAAGGCCAGGGAAACCCCTCCTGTTTCTAATGCAAATGAACTTCCCCCACCATTTGGGCAGATACTTTGAACAATCCACTACCCCTGATATGTACAGCTCGGAATAAAATATTTTGTAGTTTTCATAAATGTGCTCCAAGTATTCGAAACCAGAACCAGCAAAGAACATGGGTTGTTTTAGTTGCCTGTGTTTGCCCGATAAGAAGGTCCTGTACGCGTACTGCCATTTGGCTGGAAGCGTGCTCTGAAGATACAGTTGATCCCAGCTAATGATGACGACTACATCATGCCTTGGAGTATGCGTTCCTCTTGGTCCATGCTGATGTTCAGGGCTCGCACTTCTAGGTAAAATCCTCCAAACTCGCCATACCCGATATCTATAAGGGGTATTAAATTCCCCATACCCCAGCGCCCAAATTCTAAGATCCTGTTGTCTATGCATGTAAGGTTCCAGAAAATTTGCTGCTGTTATCAAAATTCGTCGATTCATTATAGCAGCTGTTGATAACGGTATCTTATCTGTAAACATTTATGCCAAATTAATACACATACATGAAGTAAATTCCTGTTAATTATTTTAAAAAATCTTCATTGAATGTCATGATGTTAACATGTGTTTTGCATTTTAAACAGTTACATATTTCGATTTTTAAAAACTTTTTACAAAGCCTTCAATTTAATAATATTGATATTAAATGAAACATTTTAGAAACTTCATAAACCATTAATAAAGTTTTATAAATGTGCTATTAGTTCCTAAGACGTTATAAATATTTGATTTTGTTCCTCTTTTTGACTCAATCTTTTATGGGTCTGAAGTTCGTTGACACTTTTTGTCTTGGTTTATTGGGGGAATTATACAGGGTAATTCTTAATCAGCGCATCACCTTTTGCAGGTAGCTTCTCTACATCAATCCTAACGACATTTGTTCTACGACTTTTTCATAGCTCGATAAATAACCAAAAATAACAAAAAACAAATAAATTTTGCTCCCTCTGTTATTTAAACCTCTGTATTTTGTATGAAGTGCCTAAAATGACAACTTCCGCCAACGCAAGGTGCGTGGCATACCTATGCGCAGAGTAATGCTCGTTCAGAAGCAACACATTAATTTTGTACGGGAAAACTTAAATTTAAAAATCTATTGATTTCAAAAAGTCGTAAAACAAATGTCGTTGGGATTGACGTGGAGAAGCTGCTTGCAAAAGGTGATGCGCTAATTAAAATTTACCCTGTATAAATGGGAAATATTTTATTATTTGATCACTAACATATTTTCTATAATTATTGCTATTTCAGAAATATCCGAGTGAAAATCACAGAATAACATCAAACCCCAATGCGAATAATTAGAGAGGGTATTTAAAAAATTATAGCCTGTAACCACACCCTATTCGTTGAAAACGTTTAGGCTCTACGGGGCGTGGCAAAGAAATTACGCACATTACACATACATACACTCCAAAATAATAACCTTCCTCGCGTAGTAATTTAATTGACTTACCTATAGATATTCCTGCAATAACATGCAAGCGTCTCCTTAATGCTATATCATGCCAATCGAATTTTTCTTGATTACCATAGCCTTTTACTTGATCCCATTCAGCAATTTGCCATCGGAAAAAACTTTGACGTGGTGCGTCGAACAAATGTAATGGCGGAGGAGTAGTTGACACAATATCCCAGAAGGCTGATACACAGCTTATTAAATGTATTGCTATAGCCGATATCCACCTGAAAAGTTTATCATTTCAAAACATAAACCAATAATTATAAATATGTAAAATTAAAAGTATTAAAAAAAACATGCTTTTATTACTTGTTAATAAGGAAAAGAATTAAAAACTTAAAAAGTGCAAATTACAAGTCCCTACACTACTAGTATTTAACCGTTGAGTAGTTCAATCGTAGGAAGCCAATCCTGGTAGCAGTATCACATCATCTCTGCTTAATAAAAATGTTGAAATCTGACTGACAGAAACGCATTTTGGAAAATCAACCCTTAAGAGGGTAAAATGAGGGTTAAAAGTTTGTATGAAAATTAATCGAATTTTAAAGCAAGCAGTTTGCAAATTCGTGTTTGGATTTATGATTAGAAGAGATAAAAAACCTAATTCAGCTTTTTTTGAAAATCAACCCTTAAGGGGGTAAAAATCCCCCTTAAGTATAGTATTGAAATGGGTGGACCTAGAAACGTTAAACTTGGTATAGAGGTTCCTTATATAGCGTAGAGGAGAAGCAAGAACGGAATTGTGAAAATACACCCTTTAAGAGGGTGCAATAGGGGATGAAGCGTTGTTAGAAACTTCGCCAATTTTGACGCTAGCAGTATAAAAATTTGTGTTTTGCTTTTCAGTAATAAGCTAAGAAGTACAATTTTTTTAAATTTTGGAAAATCAGCCTCTAAGGGGGTGAAATAAGGGTTAAAATTTTGTATGAACATTAAAAAAAAACTGAAGACAAGCAGTTTGAAAATTCGTGATAATGTTTATGGTTAAAAGGTATAAAAAACCTAATTCAACGATTTTTTTTAATCAACCCTTGAAAGGGTAAAAATCACTCCTTACAATAGTATTGAAATTGGTGGGCCTAGAAATGTGAAACTTGGTACAAAAGTTCCTTATAAATCAAAGGAGAATCAAAGGAAAATTTTTGGAAATTCATGGTATTCAGCTATTTCAAGGTTTTTGAAAAAATCAACCCCTACGGTAGATAACTGAAGACTTTTGTTTTACCATTACTTTCGGTCACTGCCAGATTGGTTTTGGTCATTTGATATTGAAAATATTGAAAACCATAATTTCCGCAAGCAAAGCTGCGGGCAATATGATAGCTCGTACTTATAATAAACATTCATTGTCATCAGGACTTAGCTTGTCATGCATAAAAACGCAACTTGTAAAAGATTGTAAGTTCTTATTATATTTAGAGTTATATATCTACATCTACACCATAGTAGTACGAGTGATACGTGCGTAGAGCGTAAGAAAGAAATGAAAATAAGTAGGTACGTACCTACTCCAAAAACAATACCCTCTTGGTGCAATCGATTAAACATGACATATTGTAATTGAAACAATATCTACTAATTATAAATGCGAACGTAAGATTGTTTGTTACACTTTCAGGCGAGAACTACTTAAACAATAATCATGAAAATTCGTACAAATATTATTGGAGGTATTAAATTAAAAGTAACATAGGATAGTTTTTATTAAAAAAGCTTCTAAAGGATAAAGCTATTATTAATGACTTCAAATAAAAAAACATTATAACAATTTTTACGTGTTAAATAGAATTAAAAATAAAAAAACTTACAAGTAGTGCATCTTTACTCGAAACAATCACAAAATACAATGAAGCAGGGCTTTAAATACGAGAGAATATTTATGTTTACGATAAATGTGAATTTACATACAAGACATCAGAATTTGTAAATAATAAACAAAGTTGACTTGTTTATTACATAATCATTAAACATTATTTTATAACTAACAACAAGCTGTTTCTTCGCTTTGGTAAACAAGAATGATAATTATTTGAAATATTCGTAAGTCATAACAGATAGAAAGTACATACTAATAAGATAAGTAATAATAATAAAAAAAATCGATAAAATTTACTGCTTAAATTTGTTTTTGGGGATGAAGGCTCACATGTTGAATTCTCGCAAGTTGCTTAGGCTTTAGAGCGATCTACACAAACATTTTGAGATTGTATATGAATTCAATTTAGCATGAAGCAGGAAACCGCATGATCTGAGGTAAAATTTTCAGGGCGCAATATGGATAATATCAAAGTAAGTATTAAAAAAAAACCCCTTGACACATTTTATCATCAAACGAAGCTAAGAACACTCTCAATAAAGTCATCAATATTCTTTTCAGTGCGCTTTTTTATTTTGAGAGTATATTTGCAGACATTAGGTTGATCTTTTAAACGGCCCAACTGATTTTCATAATTTTACCACTGATTTCACGTGTAAATATCCAGTTTTATAATGCATGCATTATTTTGACACTGGAGTAGTTTCGTGTCATTTTTTATTTATTTATTGCAGGGAAGGCATTATTATTATTGCTACCCAAAATAAGCGAAAGCAAAATACAATTTTCTTAATTCAAAAAACAATGTTAAATGTTTTCAGAATTTAAGTTAGAATTTCGAGAATAAAACACAACATATATTCGCCATAATAGCTCTGGCAAATATCAAATACAGGGAAGAAATTGTTTGCACGGCGAAAATAATAAAATTTCAATATTTTCATTATTTACCGCCGACCTTACTACGGCATAGGATTTGGACCGGTACTTTATTACGGTATCAGGATCACTGCTTAGACATCTATACTTAATATTATAAAGAGGAAACATTTGTATTTTTGTTTGGTTGTTTGTAATGGATAAGCTCAAAAACTACTGAACCATTTTCAAAATTCTTTCATCATTGGAAAGCTCCGTTATCTACGAGTAACATAGGCTATATTTTATTTTAGAAAAAAATAGGGGTCCGTAAGATATTTGGGTTTCGAACCCAAGGTGTAAAAAATCATATTTAATAAATGTTGCAGAACGACGTCGGCTGGGTCAGCTAGTACGAAATAAATCCCCGGTTTCATTAACCGACTTCAAAAAGGAGAAGGTTCTCAATTCGGTCGGTATATGGTATATTTTTTCTATGTATGTACAGTCACGAGCAAAAATATCTGACCCCCCCTAGGCGTCATAAATATGTGACCCCCCTTAGAAAACTAACTTCCCGGTGTCCGATTCAGCTGAAATTTTGTATGCATATATGAATGGGATGAAACTACAATATTATAAAGAAAATAAGCTGATCTGATGATTGAGACCGAAGGTGGCCACAGGAACTCCTTTAGCAAATCACACAACCCCATCAAAAATTAACTTGTTTTATTCGTTAAGGTAAGGACAATATTTCTAGACGATTTTCAGGGCTTGTTAAAACAGTACTTTTGGAAGGTCGGAACTCCTTACGGCCGTATCAGCAAGCTCTGAACATCATTTAGAAATATTGTCCTTGCCAAGACGAACTAAACGAGTCCAATTTCGATGGGGTTGTGTGGTTTTCTTAAGGAGTTCCTATGGCCACCTTCGGTCTCCATCACCAGATCAGCTTAGTTTCAAAATAGTATTGTAGTTTTATCTATTAATATATGCATCCAAAATTTCAGCTCAATCGGAAACCGGGAAGTTGGTTTTCAGGGGGGGTCAGATATTTATGCTCGTGACAATTACTTCACCGTTTGTGGACCCAATTTCATTATTCTTTTTTTATTGTGTAGAGACAAGCTGGAAGTTGGTCCTACTTAAATATGGTTAAGATCCATCTATGGGTTCTGGAGAAAATGAGGGGAACTCCTCAACCCATGTAATTATAATTTATTATTACATTCTGTACCGTTTAAACGCTGAAGAACGAAGACAGCTACAGAATGATTCTTCTCTCTCTTTCTATCTTTGCGACAGGTAACGTAACGGCGATTTTAATATCCGAGTGTCTCGGGAGAGTAATGATCTTTGAGCGTATGTATGTATTGTTGATTGCTTTGCCAAGCTCTATATAGCAAAACGATATCCATGATTCTACATCAAATGCTCAACTCATTGGACAACTTTTAAGCTGGTCACAAATAGAATTTTCATCAGGACTCCTGAATTCTGCTAGCCGAGCAAAGACATCCAGTTTTTTCCATTTGGAATATTAGTCAGGGATCCGTAGTACATTGTTTTTCACTTATTTCTATCAAGCAAATTTTTCGAGAGCAGCTTTATTTCGATGGAAAACCCAACTTCTTTTATGACAACGATTCTTAAATGTCTGTCACCAGGCTGTATCTCAAAAACCATGATAGGTAAATTTTCACAAATTTTGTATTTTTGTAGCCGCTATAACAAGAAAATACTAAAAATAAAAAAATAAAAAATATTAAGGGGGTACACAATGAACGTAATTTTTAAACAATGTTTTTACTCGATCTTAATAAACAGGTAGACACTTAAATGGTTTATCTTTTATAAATGATGATACGGAACCCTTCATGCGCGAATAGGACTCGTACCTAACGGGTTTTGAAATTGCTCTATTCTCTTTATATAAACGTCGTCATGAGGGGTTCATACTGGACTGCAGTATTCTAAAACTTCTGGCTAATGAGAAGGCGATTTCCCGATGGACCAATTTTATAAAGATCAATCCTATAGACTTATTGAAAACCCGGAATCTCTTAAAACATAAGGGGCACCTTCCTTTAACTGGCAGGTTGCCTTCAGAAAATCGTCATATACTTACGTATTTGATTATCTAAATCCTTTCAGAATGACCTTAGGGGTCAACAATTGGCCTCGCGTGTGGAACTGTTCAGTCGACACGGAACGGCTGAGTGCCTTATTATTTTTATCAAAAGGTCAATAGGATTCACGATGGAAAAGTATGAAATATTTGGATGAGGTATTTGTTTGAAATCTTGTGTCAATGTTGTGAACGATTCGTCAAAAATAATTCTTTAACTTAAAATATTAAACCCTTTAAAATTGGTTTAGATAAGGTACCTATATCAAGAACCATGACGGTCACACATTTTTCAATCTAAAAAGGCGTCAAAATTGGAAATTAACTTACATAGACAGACGTTAACCTTACCTATAAGAAATTCTTTTATGTCAAGTATTACCTAATAAACGGGTCTCAGAACAACGAATAAAATAAATAAATAAATAAACGCTAACACACTCATACCCCTGCAGTAGAATTCCTTGTGTCGCGGGTGACATGGACTACACAAATATCACATCACTAACACCCATGACCCGAGAACAAATATTTATCTGTCACATAAATACTTGCCCCTGCCAGGAATCGAACCCGGGACCCGTCGCTTCGCAGGCAGGGTGACTACCAACTAGGCTACGGGGTCGTATAATACATACATACAGATTACAACAGTGAGATTTTTATAAAGCATAATCTTAAGAATAGGGTGATTGTATATGGACATGAATACGCCTTTTTTGCTTAATAAAAATATGGTATTAAAAAAATTACCTGTAACAAAGATAATTATTCACCTACAACACGCAGCCGTGTCCATGACACATATAAACCCATTTTTTTAAATTTCCAATGTCATATCCATATGTAAAATTCAGTTTCGTACTTAATGAAAGCTCACAAAAAGCTTTACGGGTGGGATTATAGCCACGTTTGCCCATTGAGACCATTACAGCTATATGTGACAAGATTTAATTTTACGACAAACACTATTACGTCAGACGTAACTTAGTCTGTAACTAATTCGAGTATTCCGTACGTTATAACGACTAGTAAATTGAAACGGATTGATTAGAAGTCGTTAATAAATTAGTTAATTATTTCCAATTATTTCCTTTAAGGTTAACGATTTCATTATATAGTGAAAGTCCCATCAAAATCGGTTCAGTCGTTTCAGAGATTAGCCGGATCAAACAGACAGACAAAAATTTAATAAAATGTTATTTTGGTATGTGTACCGCGTCTACATAAGTACGCATTTAGTAAAAAGCAGCTATTTTAATAATTATTACAAACAAACACTTCGTTGTATAGATGTATGGATATACTAGAAGACCGGGCAGACATTGTTCTACTTTATAATTTGTCTCCTGCAGTTTGATTGATCCTTTAGTTTTATACATCACGTATTTCATCATTGCAACCCATAACTGTCCCACTGCTGGGCTCGGGTCTCCTCTCACAATGTGAGGGGTACAGGCCATAGTCCACCACGCTGGCCTAGTGCGGATTGGCAGACTTCACACACCTTTGAGAACTTTTATGGAGAACTCTCAGGTGTGCAGGTTTCCTCACGATGTTTTCCTTCACCGTAGCAAGTGATAATTTAGTATCTAATACGCACATAACTTTTTAAATTAGAGGTGCGTGCCGTGGGGTTTGAACCCAGGATCTCCCGTTCGAGAGACCAACATTCAAACCACTAGGCTATCACTGCTTCCAATACATCACGTATTACCGACCGCCAATTTGCACGTACCCTAGTAAATGCTCGTCAAAGTGAACAATTTTTACTATGACAGCGTGTGTTAACCCCAATTGTGGTATGGCAGCGTTTAATAACTCCAATTTTATTGTGGTTCGAAACCATACTCGGTACTTCTAAAATATATTGAGAAAAAGTGGTTCAATTGTAGGAGGAGTTCAGTGACAAACACAAATACGCTGCGTTTGTATATAACAAGATTAAAATAAAATTTAATAAACTAGTAAAAATAAGCAACTGACGATTTATTCCCTATTTTACTAGCCAGCCAATAGTTCCAGTATAAAACACACTACACTGTCGTCAGTACCTAGAAGCCGGGAACCAATTTAACAGCAATTACTGACACAAAGGTTTGTTACCAGAATATTCACAATATTGTTATGTTACAAATATGGAGAGGACTGCTGAAGTTTACGAGTTAGCGCTAGGAGGGTAATCCTACTAATATTATAAATGTGAAAGATTGTAAGGATGTTTGGATGTTTGGATTTGGATATTTGGATGTTTGGATGTTTGTCCCTCCTTCACGCTCTAAGCGTTGAACGGATTAAGCTGAAACTTGGCACACAGATAGTTTGGATCCAGGAATAGGACATAGGATAGATTTTATCCCGTTTATAGGTTCCCGTGGGATGAATTCTACTCTTCTGCGGGCAAAGCCGCGGGTATCGTCTAGTGTTTTATAAATGTTATGCACGTCTGTATGTCTGTCATTTCTTTAACAACCAGTGGTTTCACAGACCAAAAAATATATAGACGCAGTCTTCAGAACAAAAAAGAGCGGAAAACAGCAATTTAGAAAATAGCAGCCCTCAAAATGGAAGAACTTGGTTTATAAAGAGGCGTTATAAGGGCCGACTAAATGGCATCGGGCTGTAATTAATTTTGTCTTTGATTCACACCTCCGCTAGAAAGCCCACAGGGGATCTCGGATTACTAAAATGTGGATGCGATACCATTTTCTAGTTACCTTATGTTTTACCTATAGTAATTTTTTGTTTTCATTGTCTTTTATTTAAAACAATAACAAAAAAAATTAAAGCAGTTATTGTAACATTTACATGACATGTGATATTGAAGTAATGAGATCACTTAAACATTATTGGAAAAGTGTAAATAGCATAAAAATGTGTGATTTCCTACAAGGTTTACGTAAAACTGCATGCTAAATAGGCAAAGATAAAAAAAAAACAAATCCTTGCAACCCTACCACATCTGTATTTTATAATTTTGAACGTCTTAATTACCAATTACTGCCATTTACGATTGAATAAAGGTGTAATTACAAATAATTGTTTTAAGGTTAATTGCCGACGTACTTCATTTTCCTAATTAATTTACACATTACGTTATGTATATTAATATTAAAGCAACGATAATAACTCTAATTTAAAAAAATTATGTGCGTATTACATAATAATTATCACTTGCTACAGTGAAGGAAAACATCGTGAGGACTATCAGCCCGCCCTCGCTTCGCTTCGAGAAACACGCATCTGAACGTCATTGATTACTAATACTAAATCTATCTATACTCTATAGTGATATATAAAGCTGAAGAGTTTGTTTGTTTGAACGCGCTAATCTCAGGAACTACGGGACCGATTTGAAAAATTCTTTTAATTTAAGATAGTCCATTTACCGAGGAAACTTATAGGCTATATATAACATCACGCTAAGATGAATAGGAGAGGAGCAGCAAAAAAAATTGTTCCAGAAACGGGAAAATTACGCGGGCGGACCCGCTGGCGACTTCTAGTAAGTAAATAATAGAGAAACAAAAAATGAGACTGAAAAATTTGAAACCACTGGTGTATTGTTAAAGAAATGACAGACATACAGACATACATAACATAATAATAAAATGCTAGCTTCAAGATAATGAGAAAATGTAATGACACGTATACAAAACACCAAGTCACCATTTTTAAAACTTACCTATAGCGTCATCTATTATCAATGAAACAAAACTCATTCCATTTAAATTTATTTTCGACAACGCATTACGTAACATTGTTTTTTTTTATTCCTAAAAATGGGGAAAACAATTCTTCCCATTTCTGCGGTCACTTTTGTGTTACGTAACGATTAGACAGGGAAAGAAGCGGGGGGTACCGATAAACGTTACGACGCGTTACCTTGGGTCAAAAATCTTCAAAAATTGCGTTACGTAACACTTGAATGCTCCCTATGTAAGGAACTATCTATCATCTATGTAAGAATCTAGGCCAGTGTTTTCCAACCGGGGTCCACGCCCCACAGTGGGGAAATTTGTTTTTTTTTTATTAAGTGGGACAATTCAAAAATGGACTTAATACAACTATAACAATTTTGCTCCAGGCTATTTAAATGCAATGCTAGATATCGGTGTCAAATTGATAAAAAAAGCAAACTCCTTAATAATCTCGGTCAATAATTATGATTCTGAAGTGAGCAAACCAATTTAGCTTATGTTAAAATAAAAATGGTGTGTGTTACATACGGGGCAATTAATATTTTAGAAACGTTAAGGCATCGCACAAAAAATAATGTATTTAATCCGATAACTCAACCCTATATTTGTTTACAAAACTAAGTCTTTCACCCCTAAGTGCGAAATAAGGGTGTTAATATCATACGAAGTACAAAGTAACTTTGACGCCAAGTTACAAAGTTTCATATAACAAAGTTGTTATGAAACAACTTTGTTCATACTTAACACGTGTTTAACATATTTTTTGAAATTGCTACTTATAGAACTTTTAGCGAACACATTCGACGTCGTTATAGTTTTATTGGATGCACGGAAAAGAACTAATTGAAAGGCGCATGTGGGCGTAGCCCCGAAGCTGCAAGTAGGAACAATATTCACTACTTATCTTCAAGCAAACGTCAAGTGACACATTCGATTTCTGACGTGGCAGCTTGAGCGCGCTTGTCAAATCAGACGTCGTACCATAACTCAATCAATTTTAGAAAATTAACCACAACCATAGAATTGAATTTTAATTTCTGCTCTTGACGAATCGTGACGACGTGTAATGTGTAAATGTGTGAGTTTGGCGACACTGGTTTTCATATAAAATTCGTAAGTTGCTTCCTCTAACTGTATGTATATAGATACATTCCTTGCTCTGTGGTATCTATAAAAAATTATATATTATAAAAATAATAATAATTATATAAATTGTATATTAGGGTAGGCTGTGAGTAAGCTATAGAAACTGTATTTGACGGTAATTTTATAAAGTTAAACCAAAAATATAAAAAAAACTTTACTCCATCACATAAAGATTATGACTATATTCCTCTCTTTCGATCTCTGATTATAATTATGTTACGACTTATAGCTAGTAGTTTATAAGTGTAATAATAGTAAAATAAATTGAAAAACACCTACATACATACTTATAAAAGCCATCCAGCTGTAATTTTGAACAACATAAAATTATAAAACCTTTTATTGAAGCAACTAGTGTAATAAATTGGACACCCACATACATATTTATAAGGACCGCAACAGCTTATAAAAATGAGTTTATTATGCACTGTCTAATTTACGATAAAATGTGCCAGACTCTTAAAGGACAAGGCTGATTTACACACATAATAGTAACTGGAGCAAGTAGAAATATTGCCAGTGATTAGTCTCAATTCTACTCAGTTGCATCTAGCCACAAACGCGGCCGACTAACAGCTAACTATTTAGGGTAACAGAGTCATATAAATTGTTAAATACAAAATAAAAATTGTCATATAAAAGGAGTCATACAAAGCAAGGCTTATAAGTAAGAAATAACATTGTTGTTTTTTGTTGAAAATAGGTTCATCACTCGGCGATTTTACCGATTTTCAGTGATGGTTACAGCTTGGTCGATCATCTATACAACGTTCCCACTTACAAAATAAATATTATAATAAGTATAGTGGTTATTAGAATAAAAAAAAAGAAAATAAAGAAAAAATTAACTATCTAGTTCCAGACCAAGTGTACGCTTAAATTGTCAGAAAAAAAATATAGGTGAGTAATTAGGGAGTATTCAAGTATTAGTGACGCAATTTGCAGACTCTCCTCTGTCTAAACTTTACGTAACACTCAAATAACCATGTTTACTTAAACAATTTGCAATTTTTCCGACTTAGAAGCATTATACATATAGCCTTGTTTTTTAGTAATAAAAAAACAATGTTACGTAACGCGTTATTCGATCCTCTTCTCCCCCTATGTAACGCATCATAACATTTTACAAGACTCCCCTCCCGCAAATTACTCGAACGACCCCCATAAATATAGTAACTAGATCACATATAACTCAGCATTATGGGATAATGATTCTATTATGGGGTGCTCGCCTAACCGTACTGATAAAATGGATAATATCTGCAAAAATTGCCTCCTTTCATTATTTGCTCCTTCAAACCCTGCTTTAGACCATGCCCAATGGTATAGACATACATCCAGCGTTGCCAGAAGTCCCGCTTTTGCTTGCTTTTTTTTATGAAAAATTAGCCGTCCGGCGCGGGAGAAGGTTTGTTCCGCTTTTTTAGGATTTTAAACCTATTTGTGAATTTGATATAAGTAATATTTATTTTGTTTTTTTTACTAAGAAGACTGTCCTCGTTGTAACGTAACCTAACGACTAGATTCAAGAACCTTACGATAAGGTAAATCACTTAAAAACTCAGATTTGTAATTAACACAACCGCTTTCAACACAAGAGCCCCGCTTTTGTCGCTAAAGTTTTTTTTTAAATCCCGACTTACTACAAAAAAATCTGACAACGCTGATGCATACATACATGCGTACATACGAGAAACATACCCCTCCTAACACAGTCCAGGGAAAATTAAATTGAATCTACTAGATTCAAGTTAGAGGAGACCTTTTTGAGATCGAAGCACTATATTAAATCTCGCTTGAAACCTCTCTCACAAACATCTGTTGAAGTTCTGCAATGTGTTTCAAAACTTTCCTTGTAATTCCCGACGAGTGGTAAATTTCATTGGTAATCTGATAAAACAAAATAATCTTTAACTTCTATTTGCCCTTGTGGTTCAAGTTACGTAACGCAATTTGGGGGAGGTCTTGTGAAATGTTATGATGCGTTACATAAGTGGGAAGGGGGTCGAACAACGCGTTACGTATTACGTAACATGTGTTTTTTTTAAACTAGGGAATATAATTCTTTGTCTCGGCAAAATGACAACATTTTCGGATTAAACTGGTCATTTGTGTGTTACGTAACGTTTAGGGAGGAGGAGGGGGTATAGAAGAACATTACGGTGCGTTACATGCAGGGAGGGGGGGTCAAAAATTTGCGTTACGTATTAGATACTTGAAATCTCCCCTGGTGTGTTATGGTACAATTAAAGGTACATTGTAATGATATCTGATATAAGTAATACCTACAATTTTATATCGCGGGGAAAATCTTAATTACCCGAAATCATACGGTTGCGGGTTTTGTGGGATTTTTTCCCACTAAATCAAATCAAAATAATTTGAAAACCGTAACACTTATGTCTAAGCTAAATTGAGTTAGTTCGATAGATCTAGATCTCATCTAACGTCAGGACCACTACTTACTGGACTCAATGAGTTGATTATCTTTACTTTTTATAGCGAAGTATAAAGTTATGCTTACAAAAAAACCCTAGCATGACCTTTATTCAATCGCCATGTTTTCTAAATCTAAACGATCTATAATCAAAGTTCTCATTACCTAAGTGGCCATATCGACCGAGAAAGTTTATCAAAGTTATGTATTGTGCGATGGATTCGGCGACTCGCGACGAAAGACCCGGGGGAAATCATAGGAACTTTTAGTATGACCGAGGGAAGAATGCTATATGTTTCATTTTATAATTCCTTACACGCCAAGGAATGAGATGGCCATGAAATGAGATGGAATTTTTCATTGAAATATGATCGAGTTTTAGTAAGGTGAGAAGACCTGGCAGACGTTATTCTGCCTCCTCTATTGGTTGATTCCTTAGTTTTTCACATTGTCTACTCCTGACCTTATATTTTTATGTTTCTTTAGTAATTGCATATCATATTGGACAACTTTTGCTATGGCGGCGTTTCAATAACTCTTTTAGTTTGGCTGAGCCTTTGAAGTATCTCGACATCAGCACCACCTGCCGGGTCCAACTGTGATTCGAAACCATACTCAGTCCCTCTATAATACCTTACATTTTTTTTATTTAAATTGGTTTAGCCGTTTCGGAGTACTTCAGCAACAAACACACGGTTGCCGGCTTTTTCATTAAAACTAGACGACGTCAAAATGTTTTGGATTCAGCCTAAGAAATCCTGCTGGGCTTTAAAAATCGCCTTACCCACAAAAAATCTTCGTTTGGCCTTGTGGCTTCTAAATTTCCATCAAATATGACCCTACTTAGAGAGGTAAGTGCTAACTTAAACACCTATTTCGTATTAAAATATATAGATCAATAAACAAAAATAATACGTCGGCAACTTCGCTAAGAAATAAATTGAAAGTCCCGAGCAACTTTAATGAAATGAATTATCTCCGTCTGTAGGTACTCTTATCTTCAATTAGAATTCAGTCAGTTTCCACTAATTAAGAGCTTTATCATTAACGATAATCGTTAACAAATTTAGACTTTTCAAAATGTCTTAAAACTTTTTAATAAGAAAATAAATATTTTTAAATTGATTATTCATTTTAGTATTACTTGTACATGTATTATTCCTGAAAGAAATACTTTACAAGAAGTAGGCTAAAGTGAATTAACCCTTTATTCGCCTACAATACGGATTGGAGAAACAGGACCGAGTTTGTTCTAGGTAAGTAATACTAAAATATGAAGCCCAGGAAATGTAGTGGGTCATAAATGGATTAGAAGGTATAGCAGTAATAATATAATAATAATATCTAAACCGAAGATAATAATTTTGCGCTTAATTCCTCATCCCACACATGAAATTTTTCGTCAGAACCATTTTATTTATTACCTACCTACCTACAATACAGCCTAGCTACTATCACACTAGGTGTCCTTTTGTATTATTTGGCAACAGCGCCATCTATAATTATTTGATCGAACTAAAATTGATGAACTACATCTGAAATAGTTTTAGTTACATTTGCTAGATGGCATTGCATTCCATATTTTTCCCTAAAACTTGTCGAATAACTCTATGTCTATAGCAACCTCTGTGTCAAGTTTCTAGCTTCCAGGTCTACCCATTTAGGCTGTTGCGTGTCTGGCAGTCAAGTCTACAATTTTATTAAGTACTAGACGATACCCGCGGCTTTGCCCGCAGAAGAGTCGTTTTAAAAAATATTGAATTTATCCCAAGGGAACCTATAATCGGGATAAAATGTACCCTATGTCCTATTCCTGGATGCAAACTATCTGTGTACCAAGTTTTAGCTTAATCCGTTCAACGGTTAGACCGTGAAGGAGGGACAAACATCCAAACATCCAAATATCTAAATATCCAAACATCCTTACAAACTTTCACATTTATAATATTAGTGGGATTATTGGACCCGCCTTCGCTTCGCTTTAGTGAACCTTTTATCTGCTATCCCGCTGCAACAAAATCATTTCCCATAAGTAGTTTCAGTAGAAGTTTCCCAAAGTTTTATCATATTTTTTTGTTTATTAATCTATAATTATTAATTAATTATAAGCTTGTGATTGATGCGTAATCAGAATGATTATGTAATATTAATTTTGCAAGTTGCAATTGTAATAAACTTCCCTGATTGAGCATTCGCGTATAATGTAAGATTTATGTTCAATTATAGTCATTAAATCAATTGCTACATTAATCTTACAATTTGTATCAAGGTATTACACATTGTATCGTTACAAGGTGCGCATTGTAATGCTCGGTTTTCCCTCACTGATGTAAACTCGTTTTGTATCATTACAAAGTGCACGCTGTTTTTCTCTCTCACTGTAAATGCTCGAATCTGTAACGTTACATTATGTCACAAGCAGTGATAGCCTAGTGGTTTGAACATTGGTCTCTCGAACGGGAGATCCTGGGTTCAAACCCCACGGCACGCACCTCTAATTTAAAAAGTTATGTGCGTATTAGATACCTACTAATTATCACTTGCTACGGTGAAGGAAAACATCGTGAGGAAACCTGCACACCTGAGAGTTCTCCATAAAGTTCTCAAAGGTGTGTGAAGTCTGCCAATCCGCAATAGGCCGGCGTGGTGGACTACGGCCTGTACCCCTCACATTATGAGAGGAGACCCGAGCTCAGCAATGGGACAGTTATGGGTTGTAATGATGATGATGACATTATGTAACGTAACGTTACTTACATAATGTACGTAATGTACAAAATGTAACGTTACATTACACGCTAATGCTCCTGGTGTGGAAACGCCTTTATATAAACGTCTAGAACCTTTTTATACTTTTATAATAACAGTAGATTGTACGTTTTATAAGTTGATTTATTATATAATAGATAATTATTATTATTCTTGACGTCATCGTGCGATAAAAGATCACTATAAAAATAATTATTTTTACATAATATTTTTCAACTTCAATACCTCTGAAAGCTATCCCTAGTAGCTTATTTCATTGTTGTAGATGCTAAATACCTATAATATTAGCGGTAAAAATTGTAGTAGGTATACCTCGTTTTTTTTGTCGTGATTTAAAAAGTAAACAATCTTACAATGTATTTGTATTGTAATTATCGTTTTAAAAATAAGACAGACACAAATTAAAAAAAATTAAAGAATAAACAATAATAAATAATAAGTTTAATATTAAAATAAATTTCTGTCATACTTCTAAATATTTTTTTTAATAAGGAAATAAATAAAAAAAGTGCCAAGATTGTTTACTTTTTAAATCACGACGAAAAAAACAAGGTATGGAAATAAAGAGGAGGTGAAGTGATTTAAGGGTTGAATGTTTTTTAAACACCTAAAACAAAATTCTAACTTACGTTCCAATAATGGACACATCCGACTCATTAGGTGCTACAAAGTATTGGTTGTCAAAGTGGGCGGTAGACGGAAAGAGTTTGAGAACTTGTAGAATAGAAAGGGACAACTTTTACAGGCAAATAGTTAATGAAAAAAACATTAACGCCCCTTCCAGGATGAAACGTCGTAAAAGCCATTTTGGCCAAAATCAGTTTTTAACGGTTTCTTTATCAGAAT
>LGAG01000916.1:20264-32100 GCA_001278395.1 Lerema accius | reverse complement strand
ATTTCTAACAATATTAGATGTACCTACCTACCCACTTTTAAGTTGAACTTTTTTGTGGACAATCTCCACCACAGCTATATCGTTATTTTAAGTAAAGCACTTATTGATGTATGATTGTGTTTTACGTACTCTTATTTTAATTTTTTTTTTACAAATTGTACCAAATATTCTACTTTAGTCATATATTTACTTTAAGTTTTTTTATTGTAACATATTTACTTTTAAATTTAATTTTGTGTTATTTAAAATTTTTGACGTTCGTTAAGTGAGCTATAAGTTCGTAAGACGAAATAAATGATTTGAATTTGAATTAATTATTTTTAATTACATGAATAAATGCAACTGAAATAATGTTTTTAGATGGTTGAAATTAAGAGAAAGGACTATTTAGAAAAGCTTCAAAAGAAATCATATAAATCGGAAAGTCAGTATTTTCTTATTCATAGTTAAATCATCACTTTAATCTTTTTGTTGGCATTTACCACACAAATGACTATTTATTTTCGTTATTCAATGTTTATCCAATTTCAGAAGACACATTCCAAAGCTTTTTGGAGATTGTAATAGAAAACACCGTCACAGAAGAATCAAGTCTTTTAACAAATCTTCAGCTGCGACAATTAGTAGATAATATTCTTCTAGCTGGCTTCGATACTACTTCCGTGGAGTTATTATTCTGTTTAGTTTGCATTGGAAGCCATCCAGTAATCCGAGACAAAGTTTATGAAGAGTAAGTAAAATTTTATAGATCTTTCTCGAACGTGACTAACTTAGATTTGTTTTTATTTTAATTTACATTGACTTGCTACATCAAAAATGATCATACCTATACCTTTTTCATATCTACCTATACTATCTACCTATACAGGTGTAAAGAGAAACCCTTATTGTTTTTAAGGAATAATTGTGAGTTCAAACCTGGATTAGAGTTTAAAAAATACGCGTCAGACTCAGATTTGCGATTATTTTTCAAACTAAATACGTATTCATAAAGGATATCATAATGCATAAAACGTCATAAAAATAAAATTATAAAATAAAACTAGTCAATTAATCGAGTTGTTTACTTCGAAGTTATTTACGACAGAGTTAATAACAATGATCCATGTTCGTGACACTGAGTAATAAGAAAATTCCATAAACGCAAACCAATTAATAATAAATTACAGTTATATGACTTCCGAAGATTAATGGATTTTTGCAATTTTATGGATATTTCCGTATCTTAGATAAAGATAGGTAGGTACTGGCTAGAAGAAAACAACGAAACCAAGACATGTCATAAATATTTGACCGAATAACTAATAATTATTATTAATAGAAAAAATACAAAACTTGATTACAAAATTTAGGGGCTAAAAATTAATAACAAAAAATATAGTCTATTGTGACCCTCACAATCTAGACAAATCTAATGACATCCCATTAAGTTTAATCCGTCAAGTCGTTTAGGCTGTAGGGCGTACAAAACAAATGGACATACATACATACAAGCTCTCGAAATACATACATTACCTTCCTTACGCAATCGGGTAGTACTAAAATTTGCAGAACTTATGAGTTATCCATGATTTATATTTCAGGATAATTAACGTCCTGGGCATTGAAGAACGTAATATAACAAAGGAAGATATGCAAAAACTAGTGTATCTCGAAGCAATTATCAAAGAAACGTTACGTTTATATCCGATCGGGCCGGCTATTGCTCGCGAAGCAGATAGGGAGACAAAGTTGAGTAAGTTATTGGAGGAAATATTATGTCTAGAAAATAACTGAAAAAATTGTTCAGGGCTACATTGCAATAGGGTTGCCAGATGGCCAGGATTGCTGGGATTATCCCGGAATTTAACGTGTTATTCCGTGTCCAGTAATTTTATTCTGCTGACCCGGAATGAGAAAGTACTTTTTAAATTTTTTTGGAATTTCAAAAGTTAAGTTACTTTTTTGGATTTAACAGTTTCAAAAATTATTTTTAAATAATTCCAAAAAAAAGTAAGTATTATTTTTCATTAAACAATACTTCTAGATAATTACTACTTAGTTTAGTCTCGGACCAAAAACCAAAACTCTGTTTCCGTTCGTAGTCCCAGAAATGTCCAGGAACTGATCTATCTGAGTCTGGCACCCATACGTTGCATGCGTCCTTATCAACGAAAACTATTTTCCATCATATTCATGCTCTAAAAAACAATTCCTAATTCAAACTACGTTGTTCTTTTCTTCAGAAAATACCACAATTCCAGCCGGTTCTTCCGTACTGGTCCACGTTTGGGCGTTAAACAGAAACCCTGTTTACTGGGGCACAGACGCTGATGACTTTAACCCAGATAGGTGGATGAACCCACAAACCTTGCCGCAGCACCCAGCGGCATTTGCCAGCTTTTCTCCTGGCCGACGGAATTGTATAGGTATACTTATTTATTTTGCCGTTATTGCAATCTTTTTATTGCTGCTCCTCTCCTATTCATCTTAGCGTGATGTTATATAGCCTATAGCCTTCCTCGATAACTGGACTATCTTACTATAATTTTTCAAATCGGTCCAGTTGTTAATGTGATTAGTTCGTTGGTAAAGGCACGGAAGTTAGTATAGGTTAGTAAAATACAAAGCGTCTTTTAGGATTTTTTTTGTTTCAACACATTCCTTCCTTAATTATTCATCCTGCATATATCTCCTTTCCCAGGGAAGTCTTATGGTCTGATGTTGATGAAGATCATCCTTGCTCATGTTTTGAGGAGATTCCAGGTCAAGGGAGACCATAGCCAGCTGGAATTTGAGCTGGAAATACTACTAAAACCTTCTGCTGGACATCTCGTTACTCTTCAACTGCGAGACAGGGATCGTTGAAATTGAACTCAGTGATATTTTGTACCTACTACAGATATGTTACGTCCGTACTAAATATTTGACGTGTTCCGCGCTACATTGCATACGTCCTTATCGACTTAACGACAATTATTTGTTGTCTCTTTCTTTCTTTAAAATACTTAATAAATCTTCGTGTTTTGAAGCGCGCCTGTTACGTAACTGTAGCATAAAATGTAACTGACTTTCCTACATCTTCAGTCTAAATTATTAATTCTGTAATTACATGAGTAAATTCTTGTATTAGTTTTAACCAGGTTTTAACTCCTTGTAAACCAGCGATACGTAATCTCAATTTAGAAATACTTAAAGTGTACCTAATTTGCCGCAGGCATACGCCATGTTTTTGTAAATATTTTTGGAAAACTAAAATAGTGTTAAAAAGTAAAATAAAGCAAATGTAACGGTCTGTATTTATTTTTAACTTTAGAAAAAAAAATATTTACATTATATAATAGGCTAAATATGACAGAAATAATTTACAAAAAGAAGAAAGTAATAATACCTTAACACACTGCATAAGAAGTTACAACTACTTACTTAAAACATTTTTAGTAATAAATTTTATTTTCAAACCCTTAATGTAATTAATTAAGCATTTATTTACGTTTCAATAAACAATCTCTTATCTTAATTTCACTTTAACTTTTATGAAATTGTTCCATTAGATAGAACGGTGGTCGTTCAAGTATTACGTAAGAACATTTGGGGGAGGGGGTTGAATATCGCGTTACGTAAACTTGTTTTTTTATTACTAAAAATAACTAGGGAATATAATTCTTACAACTTGTTAAGTAACGTTTAGTGAGAGGGAGGGAGGAATTAGATAAACGTTACGGCGCGTTACATGGGGGGTCAAAATTTTCAAAAATTGCGTTACGTAACACTTAAACACTTAATGTCTTACTTAACTTAGTAGGTACTTTATATTATTAATAAATAACATTGACTTGATCACAAACAAAAAATAATGTTAAATATAGGTACATATTTTTTTTTAAACAGTATTGGAGTCAGGTAATCTCTTCTTGATAGATATGTAATATCCTGAAACTGGTTTCAACATGACGTCGATTTTCACTTCTAATTTCGTGTGATCTCCAAAAACTTCGTAATGCCTTAAAAAGTGCGCTAGAGACGTCTTCATTGACATAAATGCGTAAGATTTGCCTGTGAAATAAAAATACTCTTAGGTATCTAGTAAAAAATCCAGGTTTCTCTTCTTTAATGTTTGTTTGTAAAAAAGACACATAAAAAGTTAGGTTAGATTAGGTTACAATTATAGAATTTTTATTTTTTGTTTTTACCAATGAAAAAAATTAAACTTCACAATTCTCACACACACTTCAAAATTTTAAAAAACAAAGATAGAACAATCTCGAAAAAGCAACTTAGGTACCTATCAAGTCAGTACGTAAGCAAAAAAAAAATATTTTTACATATAGAATCAGTTGTAGTTGAATCGCTTTAAGTCTACAACATTATTATTATTTTGTTGCCTTAAAAGTATACCAATTTTGACTTACCAATACAAATTCGTCTCCCCATACTAAAGCCAGCAAAAGCAGTAGGGCAGTCTGGTAAAGTAGCTGGGTTCAGCCATCTCTCTGGCTTGAACTCCTCGCAATCAGGACCCCACATGGGGTGACGATGGATCCCATAAATAAACATAAAACATGTCCTACCACCTGTCAGAGTGCAGTTTCCTGAAAAGATTTTTATAGGACTTATTGAATTAAAGTCAATTTGAAATAAGATTTTTTAATTGCTGGTAGAGATTTCTGCTGTAATGTTTTTCTGTAACCCCCCTCCCCCTTCCTAAATGCTACGAGTGACCATTATTATGTAAAAATATTGCCATTTTGCCGAGTTAGATGAATTATATTCCCTAGTACCTATTTTTAGTAAAAAAAATACTACGTTACGTTGCGTTGTTCAAAACCTATGTAACGCATCATAACATTTTACAACGACCCCTTATTGATTAACCACTGAATTTACACATTAATTCAACTCAATACTTACTCAATTTGACATCTCTGTCAAGCATTCTCGCCGTGACCGGTACAATGGGATATATCCTCATGGATTCTTTCAGCACTGCTTCCATATATATCAATTGAGATAGATCAAGCTTTGTTACGTCCCTGTCTTCATTGCCAAACACTTGCTGTAACCTAAAACAAAATGACGTCATGAAATGGACGCAAATATTGGCTTTCGAGGAAAGATAATAATACTAGGAATTTAAAAAGACCGGTTTTGGAAGCGTGTAGGTACGTAACGCAATTTATAGATTTTAGACATAATGCGCAGTAACGTTTTTCTGTGACCTTACCACCCCCCCAAAACGTTACGTAACACACAAATGACCATTTTTACCTAAAAATGTTGCCATTTTGTCAAGGTAGAAGAATTATATTTCCTAGTTTAAAAAAAATGTAATGTGAAATAACATTTTACAAGACCCCCCCTCCCCCAAATGGCGTAACGTAATAGTTAAACAGTCGTTTTAGAGTTTTCTTTTCATAACTTTTCAAATAGTCATGTGTCAATTAGAAAGCGATTATCACTTGCGTCAAGGAAAACATGAGGAAACCTGCACTCCTAAGAGTTCTCCTTAAAGTTCTCAAAAGTGTGTGAAGTTTGCCAATCTGCATCCATCCGCATTGGTGGACTATGACCTGTACCCCTCACTGTGAGAGGAGACTCGAGCCCAGCAGTGTTCAGGTTTGTGATGATAAACTTACTCCTCAACAACTTTCTCCTGGACATGTGGGTAGGAGCCGATGAGGAGTAAGGTATACATGAGGACACTAGCTGATGTGTCGTGGCCACCCACGATCATGGTGTCCACTTGCTCCCTGATCTCCCGGTCGTTGAAGGCACCTTTCTCGATAGATAACTCCAGGAGAAGGTCAAGGAATGCCTTGAATTTTGTACCTGCGAAGAGACAGCAGAGATATACCACTAGTAATCATTAAAGTGAAAAAAACGACAGTTGAAAAATTGAGGGTATTTTAAAAAATGCAGCCTACGCTATTCTCCTTCACAATTATGACGTATCCAGTGATTCCCCATTAATATTGAGAACCGTCAGGCCGTTTAGGCTTTATAGCGTGGCAAAGATATACAGACATATGTATGTCTGTACTGTATGTACATAACCTGGTGAAGTTGAGTAAAAAAGAAGTATAATCTTACCACTAAATTTTTCAATGTTCCCATTGATCTTGTTGCTGATGTATTCTTCTTTTCGTTTTTGAAGAACCTTAAAAAGAAAGATTTAAAATAATTACGTTTTCACTACGAAAAAAGAATAAAGAAAGAATTTTTGTAATCGGTCCAGTAATTTTGTTTGAAAATATAACAAACATATACAAAAACACAAATGTTTCCTTTTTTCCTCTGTATAATTGACACGCACATTAAAATGGTTGGCCAAATATAACTTTTAGGACCCTTACCGTATAAGACATATTATGCAATATCTTCAAGCACTCATCTTGCTTCTTCTTAAGTCTGCTGAAGCTGTAGAGGAAGTGATTGTGAATCCAGAACTTCTGGAATCTCTCCACAAACACGTTAAAGATCTGCTCAGTTGCATGCACATATTCACTGTTTAACACACTGTTCTCATTGAAGTCAATTCCCAAAGCTGTTACTGAAACATATTACATTTATAACAATTATATGGCTTATAGTCACTAAGACCGATGGTTTCAAGCTGTCGCTGTCGGCAACTTAGGGCTGTTCAAATTGTACGTAACGCAATTTAGGGGAAGGAGGGTCAAACAACGCGTTACGTAACATTGTTTTTTGATTGTTAAACAACTAGGGAATTGATTCTTCTAAGTCGGCAAAATGGACACATTCTTAAGTAAATATACCTACGATGATGAAAAAAGTATATAATCGCAAAATATTGAAATAAAATTTTAAAATCTCCCGACTCATTAAACCAAGAAAATATCCCAGGTGCATAAAAGAGGACATTGGTTTGTACAAACAAACACACAACCTCTCACCCTAAACGCATATACCATCTCTGTTCCGTCGTGGGTAAAAATGTACTTTAAAAATAACCCTTAACGTATTCATTTCATCATTCTCCATTCATTTCCCAATTTTATTTGGGGTCGGCGCAACATGTTCTTTTTCTAAACATTTAGTTTTTTCAACATGTTCATTTTTCTTTTTCCTCTTCCATTCATCCCTGTCAGCCGTCATCTCAATTAAGTATTCATTTAATTAAATATACTTACAACAAATGGTTTCCAAAGCATTGTGCCTCGTATACACCCAGTGGTCGAAAGGACCCTTCCCCACTTCTTTCTCTATATCCTTCACTAATCGTCGGGATTGACTATTAAACACGCCCAAAAACCCATCAAGTACCAACTGACTAAATGCTGGATTGAGCAGTTTTCGATGGTGTTTCCATATTGACACTAAAAAAAAATAACAAGGTAAAGTTGTTAGTAAGAATCATTTTTATCTGCAGCGCCATAAAAAAGGTAATATATCGTTTTATTTATTACGCTCTACTCCCTATGCGGCGTGCCTGATTTAAATAAATTATGTGCAATTGGCTTCTTGAAATACAGATGCCTGTTTATGATCTTGATAAAACATGTTTTAAATTTATTTTTTTATTACTTGGTTAATTTGGCCAACCTTTAGGTTAGGCTTTTGGTTGAAATATAAATCAATTAACACATTAAAATTACTTATAATATAATTATGAATATACATACATGTTCCGGTGACTAATCCCTCCCCAAGCCAAGGTTTTGCGAATTCATAAAATGCATCTTTTTGTAAACAAAGATTAGCGACCGTCAAGCAATCGTCAGGGTCCGTTAACACTGAAAAACAATTATGGTTATATTTTTTCATATTGAGTAACTACAAAATTATATTTCGATTTCAAAAAAAAATATTTTTTCCTTAAAAACGAATATGTCTATGAATATGTTCTGCTAAGAAAGTAAGCATGACGCGGAATTTATGTCCCGGGTTTTATGATCACTAGCAACTTGCTTCATAAAAGATTATTGTTGTAATAAGTCCTTTTCGCGATATCCTTTTATCCGCCTGTGCCTCAGCTTAGGGACGTTTAAAATCATTAGCTAATTACAGTATTTTTTTTAAATTGTCTTATTTATCACGCAGTTTTACGTAAACCTTGTAACGGGAATCGCATATCATCACGTTATTCATACTTTTCCAGTAATGTTTAAGTGATTTCGTCTCTTTAAAGCATAATTATTATGCTAAAATATTCACAAAAACCACTTCGAAAAATTTTTTTTTATTTTAAAAATAAAACAAGTTAAAAAACCGACTTGAAATATAGTCCGTTTTTATAGGTCAGTGACCTGTTAAAAGCTAGTAGTACCGTAAATAGTTCTCGGTCCAATGGATGCCGATATCACTCCTCCAACATTGAGGCTGCTATACGACATTTCCTTCACTGATTTCCATAATTCTGTAAGAAGAATTGATGTATGAATGAATGATCTTTCATTTGTTCCAATACGGGTACAGATAAGATAACAGTTTTTACAATTACAATCCAGCATTCGCTGCGACAGAACAAGCGTACATATTTTAAATACGTAAATTAAAAATATAAAATAGTCAAGGAAATTTCGGAAAAATATTAGATATGTAAAAAAAATCTAAAAAAAAATAGACCAAAAAAAATAAAACAAAACGCACACTATCACATATTGTTTGATACCAAACACGTCACATAAAGTAGCTGACGTTGACAGTGACATCTGCCAGGCAGGGATGTCTAACGATTCTATAGTCTATTGAGCCACACAAGGAAAAAAAAGTTATGGTCCATAGAGTAGGTCCTCTAGTTACATAAAATACTTACTAACACTATCCCCAACGAGTAAATGCGCGTGGCCTAGAAGTGGGAGGCCTCCAGGATAGGCCGGGGGCTCGTGTGGGTTACGTTTGTACCGTGACCACGCCCACAGCCCACAGATGATGCATATTAAGACCACAAAAATCATCGTGATCTTCACTCCACAGTATACGTGGTACCTAGTATCAAAATAGATTAAAAAATATTCTGTCGACGTTAAACAAAAAAAAGGAAAAAAAAAAACAAAAGTAAAAACTGTATAAAGTTTCGATTAAGTCACTAAAACTTGTTATAGATTAAAAATAATTTAATTTTTTCTAATTAAATTTTTTCTATTGCCCTAATACAAAGATCATGTAACATTTGCGATGTAATTATCGTAAAATAAACAATCTTTTTCCTTTTCTAAAGTATTCAATATTAGTAACTACACTGAATTACAAAAATATAATAAGTTAGTTACTTATATAAAATTTCGATAAAAATGACTAGGTATTTTAAAATTACACAAAAAATGTATTTCCAATGTTAATTTAAAAAATCCGAATAACAAGTAGGGATATTAGAATTAAATAGCAGACAACACACTCACACTACAAAAAACACAATGTTTTTATGTTTTTTCTGCCTAATTTCACTAACCAATTTTCACTGAGCTCTCTTCGCTCTATGGCATCGAACTAAACTCAGCTAGAATTCAGTATGAAGGCCTATATTAACGAGTTATTTATGAAATCCTGCACAAACATGCGTTCCAAAGGACATAGGTACGTAGTTAATTCAGTAATGTGGCGTACGTCCGGTAATAATAAATAATAACGTGTATTTTAACGGTAAGTTAATCCATTTAATTAATAACCTGATGAATAATTATGGAACTTAATTAAAAAAGCAGAATAGAGCTTTCTCCCTGCTCAATCTGTGTTTATTAATATGGGAATAAGTGTTTATAAAAGCCGAAAGAGTAAATAGGTTACATCCACAAAAGAAAGCTGTGATTACGTCGTATAATCTCAATAATCAAGTAGTCAAGTTATATATTTATCAAGAAAAAAAAGTAATAATAAATTAATAAAAAAAAAATAAAAACATTGCTAACAATTGAGGTTCTAATAAAAAATATAACTTAATATTATTAAGTTACTTTCACCATGAAGACGAATACAATGACATCTCTTCATTTAAATGCGTCAAATCGTTTAGGCTGTACAGCATGTCAAAAAATGAACAAACAAAAGTATTTTTGAAAGAATTACTCTCTATCTGACGCAGTCGGGTAAATGCCCGTAGGTGTGTTGTTACACAAGACATAAATTATTCAGTCTTAAAAGCTTGGTACCAACTTGTAAATGTTTACTAAGAACTTATCACCAAGTGTGTCTTTTGACTTACATTAACTACATAAGTTATTGTTGCTACATTACGATTGCGACACTTATTATACTACTCAGACCAAAATATATAGACAGAGCCTTCGGAACAAAAAGAAAGTAGTCGAAAAAAACGTAACGCAAATAACAAAAACGATTGAAAAAATTGACCTCACTTTTTTTTCTACTAATTCTACTAATGTTACCAATACCTGCGAATATTATAGTAGCTTAACTGATTTTCATTAATTTTGGTATCCGTTATATACCCGCAATTTTTTTTCTAGAAGCCTTATTATTATTATTACATTTTGTGTTATTAATTAAACTGTAATTACCAATAAATTAATTGAGGAAATACCAACAAAAATATTTTAATGGCTTCATATAATACAATAATTTCAAAAGCTCTAACCAACTTTAAAAAACTTTACTAAAAAGTATAAAATTACGGATCTCAAAAAAAATTATTGGTCTCTATTCGTTATTTTACGTTTCATAAATTGGTAAAATTTTTGAAATAATTATTTTAATCATTTTGTTCCAAGATTCAAGAAGAGAAAGTGATCACAATCCAAACTTACTTAAATATTCATAGACAATGCAATTAAAAAACAAAATATAAATTACCTTCTGAAATCCTTGTAAGTAAACAGCGGAAAATGTCCAACGGTAACTAGTCCTAAATGAGTAATAACCAGTGAAAACTGTAGAACTACAACACAGGATGTGGTGTCGAAATTGAGTAATGCGGTTACGATATGTATCGTCGACACGCACCTAATATTAGAATAGAATAAATTAACGCCCTTCTAGGATGACAATGTATGCTAGGAAGACGTTTAATTTGTCCTGGACTCGATTCCCAGGGAGGTATTTTAAAAACTGTTCTTAGTCTGGATGTATTTTTACTGTCTTTATTAAAATCAACACACTTATTCAAAATTTTACACATTACCAAAAAACGTAGACAGTATGAAAAGGGTAAGGAATTAAAAAACAGAACATAATTTACAATTTTTATTTTTAAAATTTACTTATCAATTTAAATTACAATTAACTGAAAAAATACAAGGCAACGCTACATGAAACATTTAATTTCAACCCTGTACCAATCATCATTCGTTTCATTTAATGACAGAATGCACAAAAACTATAAAAAACACAACTTTCAATTTCGATTTTCCAATATTTAACGTCCGATTGCAGTTAATATTAACTGTCAATCAATCACATTACATTGAAAAAACTTGACACTCAATGACAGTTGTTAAAAAACAGCCAATCCAAATATTTTTTTAACAAACTTGTCGATTTTATTACGATTTTTAACGACATGATCCTTTAATCAAAACAATTTTTTGGGTATTCGAATCCTACTATTAATTATAAGCTTCCCATATCGTTGCCTTCCTTCGAAAAAGCATAAGCGCATAAATGTTTACAATTTAACTAAACAACATGTCCAATTTAAATAAAGGACGTAATTTCACAAAAATTGCAACATATACTTTTTCTTCATAGTAGGAGAAATCGGGTTTTTTTTATACTTTTTTTAAATTAGTGCTTGACAAACAATCCCATCTGTTAGTAAGCGGCGACACAGTCAACGCACTAACTTAGACTCACAATATAGAGAGACTAACAGTAGTTAAACTTATGTACCTATATGTACTTCGTTTCAGATACCTATAGTACGCGACAGGTCGAGATGGCA
>LGAG01000916.1:5555-20088 GCA_001278395.1 Lerema accius | reverse complement strand
GTAATGGCTCTACTATAGTCACTCTATACTATGTTAGAGTTCACTCGGTTATGTCTATAGATATTGTAGTCCCAAGGCCACCGCATGTGCTATAACAGCTTCGGCAGCCTGTCTGGTCTCGAGATGCGCACGGGCAGCGTCGTACCAGGCGGCCGCGGCCGCGCGCGACGCGCCCTGCAGAGAGCTAACGTAACGAAGCGCCGCGGCTATATTACCCCGCTCTACCCAGAACCTATAATAATAAATTATTATTATTATTTATGTACTTATTTATTGGACACCCAACGCAGGTTACAAAAAATTAAGATTAGTATTGTTATATTCCAATTTCTTAATTTCAATAGTGCACCCACAATTACAGGATGCCACAACATGCACAATTTATGTAGCTATAAAAAATAATTTAAAATATAGTACGGTAAAATTTTATTATGAAATTAAGAAAAAAGAAAGCATATTCAAAGAAGAATGAAAAAAAGTAAATTTTACAAGATGGACAATACTTATGCAATAAGAAAAACTTATGTATTGTGTATTTTCGATAATTTAGAAAACTTACATAAAGAATGATGCAAACAGAAGATTAAAATAAAAAAATATATCTACACAGAAACATACCTGGCTCTTTGTAGTAAATCAAACGTATCCAAATGTTTGAAAGGGGGATCTGTCGGAGGTTTATCTATTTCTATTTGAGGAATAGTTGAAAGCTGAAAAGAAAAAAATATCTATAACTTTAGTTAGGTTTGGCATTGCAAAACTTTGCTATTGTGTTAACATTAGTACTAACTAAAATGTCAGACGTAATGGAGCTATAATACGCTCATTTTCAGTCCGGGTCGTAGAAGCAGTGAGATTATTAATAAAGAACAATAATGTCCAGTAAAAATTAACATACGAGTATGTCTGTTTGTAAACGTACTAACCTACATATTACTACAATTATAGAGGCTAACAGAAGTAAAATTCTTGACAATCACGCACACATCTTAAAGATTTTACTCGTATTCTAAAACAAAACTGAAACCGATCCAATATCCGTATCTGTACAAGTAACGTACGTCAAAACATAAAAAAAAATACTAGAATTTTTTCTTCCGAACAATGAGTATATATTTTTAATCAGAGAAACCAACCTTCATAAACAAAAATTTGGATTGCAACCATGACAACATGTACACCGGAAGTGGAGCGCCATCTTGCTCCACCATAGCTACCTTCAATGCAACTTTCTCCATCTATAAAAAAACAATAATACACAACGACTGTCATTTATACTTAACTTATTTAAGTAATCACAAACCGAACGCAAAGTTAGCACTTTACAAACTTCACCAAATGCGTACTGCGCAAAATGAGCTCTTCGCAAATTAAGAACTGCGAAAAATAAGCTCTTCGCAAATTGAATACAGCGCAAAATGAGAATTTGACAAATTCACTTCACAAAGAGAGCATTCCGCAAAATGAAACCTTCACAAAGAGAACCCCTCACAAAATAAACGCTTTGCAAAAAGAGCACTTCGCAAAATGAGCAAGTCCAAACTTGACCAGAGTCATAATCCATATGGATTTTACCCCTGTCCTTAGCTTGTTACAATCATGGATTAAGATTCCTCCCTATTTTAAGTCCTTAAGCTGTACCTCGTGATATTTTGCTCGCAGTACACTCTCCGGCATAATGCCCCACACTCGCACAGATTCTGGTATCGCTTTCATCACTGTAGTAACTAGTTTATCACCATCACCTAAAAAAAAGCAGTTTGTAAGTTTCTTTAAACAGAATGCTTTAAATTTCCTTTGTTGAGAGTTTATCTTTTGGATCTAATGTTACTATTCAGTCAGTCTAAAATTTAGACTCAGTCTCAGCCAAAATGAGACTCGGAACGCTATCCCAAGAATAGAATAACGTTCAAGTGACATCTAATTCTGGCTATATATTGCTGAAGCAGTAGCTTCAAGCTACCGCCACCGCTGCTTCAAGAATTCTATGTCCATAATTCCTAACCTTTTCAATATCGTTACCCCTAATGACCTATACGGAAAATTGATTTTACCCCATCTTTAAATGTTATCTAAACAAACAACACAAGTAACTTTCTTCTGTATTATTTTACAATACTAATAGTTAGGTCCTTCAACTCTTTTATTACCCTGGTAAAGCAGCTGATTTACCCCTGAGAGGGGAATTACCTGCAGCTTAATAACCCGGGGTCTACGACTCCTATCCTATACTATCCTAGAACTGCTATGTTTAAGCCCAGTTTTCACCGAAGTCTGATCCATATGGGTCTCCAATGATAGTGACTTACCAGTAGCCTTTTCGATAGCTTTCAACTCTTTATCAACGTTTACTATAGGTGCCCCCTTCTTCGTAGCAGCCAAGAGTGCAGCCCCAGCAGCCCATAGCTCTTGCGATCGCCTTGATTCTCGCTCAGCTTTTAAACGCTCTAAAAATAATGTTATTAAGAGACGTTATTTGACGACCCCGTAGCCTAGTTGGTAGTGACCCTGGCTGCGAAGCGAGGTATCCCGGGTGCGATTCGCGGCCGGGGCAGATTTTTATGTGACAGATAAATGTTGGTTCTCGGGTCATGGGTGTCAGTGATGTGTTATTTATGGTGTCCATGCCATCCTCCGCACAGGGAATCCTACTGCAGGGTATGAGTGTGTTAGCATTTATTTTTTTATTAATATTACTAAATAAAAATGGTCACCTGTAATAATATGAAAGTAATATCAATCTTTTGTAACAAAACTATAATAACAACATAATAATGTAACAGGTAATAACAGGCTTCCTGAACGACGCTAAAAGGTAATTTTATTAATCTATATCTTGCGAAACGTGTCTATTTTAGTAAGAGACCTAAAGAGATTATATCTGTATTAACCGTCTTTAATTCTCATACTACAAATAGGACACATACTCGTAGTACCAAACGCTTTAAATTAGGCGCATAAAAGAATCAAACCTTGCAGTAAATTACTCGTATGTTTTCAGGGTATTTGCCACCGGATATTTCAGTGGCCGACCCTCAAAGCATTGAACCGATTGACAAGCGTCACTGACTATGACGGTCAATGATGAATTAATAATCCTTACATTTAAACGAATTTTGTCAGTCTATCAAATAATAGGTATTTTTTTACGAAGGAGTAGGTAGGTCTGTATATTGTTATATTGGGTTGTCAACAAATTACGTAAACAGGAAATTGGGCAAATGTGATTTGCAAAATTTGGTCCGGTTTACAATATAACACATACACGGTACACACATACATAAATGCATTCTACTAGGCATATTATTAGATTTACAAGTTAAATAAAAATATGTATAAAGATGGAAAAATTGGGCTATTCTATTCAGCTGACAAAACCATTTCCTATCATTTTGTAACGACTGAATCTTTTATTATTAACTTACAGCACAGAACACTGTCAAATGATCGATAAAACAAAAAAAAAGATTTTAAATAGTGTAAACTGTCCCTCTTAATGTTGTGTTTAAAAACTTAAAGGTACAAAAAACGTAAAAAACATTTTAATAAATCAGAGTTAAGGCAGCTAAAAGACAGCAAATAAAACTCAGGATAGTATTCTTCAATTCCAATCGCATATTGATACATATTTCATTATCCAATAACCTTGCGCGTGTATTAACTAACACGTTTCTGTGCCATGAAGCGTAAACACGTATGAATCAATTGTATTGAAAGTTACCATTACACATACTGTCTACTATCAAACTCGTTTTAAAACACGTGCATGTCTGTATAAACCTTTTTTAATGCAGTTGCTCTGTCTAATTGTTCAGGATTTTTATTTGCTTTCCTTATTCGAAAGTTAAAATAGGTAGCCTTGCTTAATTATGTTGAAAACAGGAGGGATGAATGACTCTTCGAATGAAATATTTAAAACATTTATGATATTTAAGCAATCGAGCCTTCCTACGTATAATATCGTCACCAAAAAATCTAAATTTTCAGAAGAGTTCATTTAAAAATTTTCGAATAACTAAGATACTCCTAACATTCTAGTCTAGCGTCAAAAACACAACCCTGTAGGTATATATTTAAAATACCCGTTTTATATTAATAGAACAGAGTCATCATCTAACACTTTAACTGGCATTACGAAAAATTACATGAAAAAAGAAAAATCACATAGAAAAAAAAATAAAGAATACCATTGAGTTTGTCTTCAACTATTTTCAACTTCAGCGCCATATCGGCCAGTTGTCGTACAAATACTTTCGTCTCGACTTTTACTTTTTCTTTTACCATTGTATTGAAGTTCGCCATCATCTGGATTACATAAAATAAAATAATGATTTATTCACTAATCCATTGTTAACTACCAATAATTTCAACCTAATAATTCACGACTAGTTGGTATAATCCTATGAATATTAAGTGTAAATCTCAGACCAAAAAATATATAGACTCACTCTTCTAAATTAGGCATTAATTAAATATTAGGTATTAGAAATTACAAAATAAACTCACATCATCTTCTTTTTGCTTCAGTCTCTGTTTCAGAACTTCTTGATGCCTCTCACATTGCTTCTGCAGCGAATCTTTCAAGGTTTTCTCATTAAAAGCTCTCAATTCATCGTACTGGTAAAAGAAAAAGAAATAAATAGAAGAATGTAGAAGGAAAAACATAATTTCGTTACGGTACCTACTATAATAAAGCTTATAAACATATAACATTTTTTAATTAAATCGGTAAAAACAAGTAACATGTAATTATTAAAAAGAAACAAAAACTCAAAAACCGCACGTACCCTTTGTCTAAACTCTTTATCCAATTCGGCTCGTTTCAGTCTAAGAGACGATGCAATAATGTAGTCTCTTGCTTTCCTATCCGCTTCACATTGCGACAGCGCTACGAAAACATTTTAAAAACAGGGCAAAATCAGTTTTCCTCATAGTTCACGGGTAACAACATTAAAAAATTAGAGCGCGCCAAAGAAATGGGCATACATACATACGCTTGAAAAACATTACCTCTTAAAACTGTCTTTTTAAAAGTACAAACTACATGAACCTACTGGTATAGTATCATACACTAGCAATTGCTCGAAGCTCCGTCTGCGTAATTTTCCCGTTTTCGCAATATTTCTTATTGCTACTCCTCTCTTATTCATCTTAGCGTGATGTTATAGCTTCTTCGATAAATGGACTATCTTACATTAAAATATTTTTTCAATTCGGTCCAGCACATCCTGAGATTAGCGCGTTCAAACAAACTCTTCAGCTTTATACTCGTATTAATAGTATAGATACTTACTCTCAATCCCGCGATTAACTCTTTGTGTCATCGCCTCTACGCCTTCATTCAACTCCGTTTTAAGTTTTTGCAACTTCAAAAAAAAACGAAATAAGGTATTAACAACTATATTTTAAATTTGGAACATCACACACTCTATTGTTCCAGGCCAGGTACTTTCCAGCCAATCCAAAAATTAGCCGGACCAAAGAGACAGACAGACAAAAATTGAAAAAAAAATATATTGTACCCCTGTACATGTACCTTGTATACACACAGGCATTGAGTCAAAGACGGTTATTTTAATATTACAAATAGACAGTCCAATTTTATTTATTTGTATACATTCATAACAACAAACTCACATATCTATTGGAATGGTGAAGCAGTAAGTCCGGATCGCCGTTTAGTTGTGGCTTTTTGTGGTTGTAATCCAGACCAGAGAACATTGCATGGTTCTCCTCAGAGTATTTTTCCACCATTGCTTCGACCTTGAAGGAAATTTCGAGCGTAATAGGAAGAAAATTTTTTTTATGGTATGAGAACAGCAGCAAACGAGCTGGCATTGCCAACATTTCCTGTTGCCTATGAAATACAAACCTCGAGTATGATTCTAGGAGTATACGAGAAAGTTGGTGGATAAGTAGATCCTGTTTGTGATGTGTTAGTGACATTATCAGTTGTTATCTATTCCTTACCTCAAGCTCGGGAGTTCTCACTAACAGTACACGTTATCCCTGTTAGTAAATATTAGTAGTCCAATTACTAATCGTTAGTTGAAAACAAAGATTTGGGCTGGGCCCGTGGAATTTTGCCACTCCTCCCACCCTATAATTACACCACTGTATACAAGACATCCTTATGGATGTTAGTCTAGGGTTATCCCTAGAGTAGGATTCGACGTTTAGTACCAAGGACAACAGAGAAAGGAAAACACAAACCAACCATTTGCCATTTCTTGTCCAAAGCCAAGGCCATATCATTCTCCCATTCATACTGTATGAGGGAAGCTTTGATCCGCGCTCGGTAGTCGCCCAACAAGCCCTTCGTTTTGTCGAGTATCTCTTTAGGTGCTTCCACCCCACATTCAAGGTACCGGGTTAACTCATCTAGGAAGGATAGGACGGAATTTGTTTAATGGAAATGACAAACGACCTTACAGTTCCACCATGGAACAGAGAACTAGTTATTCGTTGTTCTATGTGCGCCACTATCTAATGCTATCCATTGACATCGTGACAAACCTCGAGTTAGTCCAGTGGTTCCCAGCCAGTGGTCCGTGGACCACCAGTGGTCTGCAGAAGGCAAAAAATGGTCCGCGTTTGTTTTTTAATGCAACGGGCGTTGAGGCGTAAGCTCAGAAATCAAATTAATGTAGTCATTCTTTTTTTTATATCTCAAGGGTGGTGGTCCCTACTAACAAGATTGATATTACAATGGTTCCTGACCAAGGAAAGGTTGGGAACCCCTGAGTTAGACTATAAGGGACTGTTAAGACTAGGTGCGCACAAGGGGCTGCCTGTGCTGTGTGCTGTGGAAGCCAAATGAACATAATAACGTCGTATGGGACTCGCGTACTGACGCAGCCACGAATTCCTCAAATATCTCGGCTGCCTAGTATTCGCCTAGTCTTAGTTGGTTAGCAGGTCCTTTAGTGATTGGTATTAATAAGAATATGTTGTTATGTCATTAGTTACGCCTCACACTGTGAGAGGAGACCAGTCCTCAGCAGTGGAACAGTTATAGGTTGCGATGATGAAATCGTAAGTAAAATGACCGCAAAAGTTACTTCTGTTTTTTGTTTTTAGCCCATGAAATTATCCCACTTGAAGTTGATCAAAAGAAGCGTTGCTACCCCTCTTGTATATGAATGTACTCTGGCACTCGTAACTTTATATGGTCGCTACGGAATTCATATCTCCATCAGAATCATCTATCGCGAGTTACGAGTAGGGTACAAGAGAGGAACTAAACTGCTGCTCCAATCTATAAAATATCAGTTTGGTAACTTTAAAATGTTATCAAAATATTTACCCAACTGAGACACGGCATTCACCGCATCCTCCACCGACGTTTTAACTATTTCCTGTCGTTCCTCCATTTTCTCGTGTAATTCTTTCACTTTTTGCATCGAAAATTTTATCATTGTCTTCTCTACCAACTGAAAAAATAACAATCTGAGAAACACGTACATGAAAAATAATTATACCTCCAGCATTTACAGTCTAAAGCAAGTCTTAAATATCAGCACTGATATCATCCTTCATGAAAAGTATTTTATACTTGCTTCGGTGAAGGGAGACGGATTGTGACGAAACCTGCACACCTGAGAGTTCTTCGTAAAGTTTTCAAAAGTGTACGAAGTTCACCAATCCGCATTTCACCAGCATAACTAACACAGGTCTGGTCCTCACATGGCCTAGCCGAGCAATGGGACAGTTATGGGTTGAAATGAAGCTCCTGATCTTTCCCCAATTCTACGGCATTATACTGCTAAAATCGATTACATATTGCCCCAATACTTACAGAATTATACGAAGTGCAAGCTGCTTTTGCAGCATTGTAATTTTTAAGGGCAGTTTCACCAAATTCTTTCATGCATTTCTCGACTTCACATAAGTTTTTCGTTACTACCAACGGCGGTCTCATATCACAGGGATCTGTATCCTTTGCTGTAACATTGTAACCATTCGTACTGGGCAAGAAGTTTTCATGGCCACCCTCGTGCTTAAGTTAGCTGTCTAAGAACTTGTCATTTTTCTACTGAGGGCTAGAGAAAAGCACCTTATTTTTCTGCCCTATAACGCGTGGTACAACCCTTTGGTGGTACTGACTTATGTGTGCTAGTTCGTCTAAGAAATCTTTAGTGTTACCTACCTACATTATAATAATATCTCTGAGAAAATCTACCGCTGTGTCCTAGTTCAACACTTGAAAGGAATAACATGGTAAAGGTATTCTGAAATATCAGGTACCTACCAATTCCAATATGAGGTGTAGGTACCTAAGCTTTATAAATATTTCGTTTACCTCCGGGCAAGTCTGATGCTTCTACTACTGATGTGTCGGGAACAACTAAAACAAAGATTTTATCACATAATTTTCATCGTTTAAATCGAGTTTATTATTTACTTATCATTCAAAACAAGTTTACGTCACATTTTAAATCATTTAAAGCCTCACAAGTGAATCATTCAGTAGCAACGCATTAGCGAGTAACTCATAAGATGTCAAGTAAAAACAATTTAAACTATGGTAACGTTCATTTCATTTTTATTTCATTATTACAAAATATTTTGATTCAAATTCTTGGTTACAAATCCACAAAAAACTGTTCAGTTGCTAACCCCTGATGGCTGGAGGACCCGGTGGGGCTTCTGTTTTGGTCTTGCATTCTTTCGATTTCTGATCCACTAAGGTAAGGTTGGCTAAGCGATTTTTGGCGTCTTCAACACATTTTGCAATAAAGTCCTTGTGGCTCATGTTTTCTTCGAACAGGATCGCGATGATGTCGTCGAACCATGGAGCGTGAATGGTGAGCCAATCTCTCGTCTCTGGTGATCCTCTACAAGACAAATTGAAAGGTAAAATTATGCATTATACAATAGATTACAGTTTCCTAGTACCTATAAGGGTATGTATATAACTCAGGGAAGTAAGTAGGTATACCTCGTTTTTTTCGTCGTGACATAAAAGGTAAACAATCTTGGCACTACTTTTATTCATTTCATTAATTAAAAAAAATATTTAGAAGTGCAAAGAAATGTATTTTAACATTAAATTATTGTTTATTCTTTAATTTTTTTTTTATTTGTGTCTGTCTCCATTTTTAAAATCGATAATTACAATAAAAAAACACTGTAAGATTGTTTACCTTTTATGTCACGACGAAAAAAATGAGGTATACGACATATTCGTATATCAATCCCAGCCTATTTACCTATGGCAACTTATAATCAGCCCTTTGGCTAATTACTTTTAATCTGCTGCTCCTAAATGGTATTAAGGTTTTAGATAAAACAGGTTCATTATGATGTTCATGATGCTGCAAATCTTAGCGGCTTAGTCTTAGTAATAAATTATTACTGTATGGGCTTGGCGCGGGCTAAATACATAATTTAAAAAAAATTTTTCAACAGCACTTTAAAACGGACTGTTGTATTAATTTGGTTTTATAAAGCTAACGGTTTTAGCACTTTAAAACCAGTCAACGTACGAGTACCTTTACATCTTTGGGACCGTTCAAATACTACGTAACGCAATTTGGGTCTTGTAAAATGTTACGATGCGTTACATAGGGAGATTCGAAAAACGCGTTACGTAACATTATTTTTTGTTACAAAAAAATCTAGGGAAAATAACTAACTCGACTTTGAGATAAAAATGGTAAATTGTGTGTTATCTAACGTTACGTAACGGCGTATTACATAAGAGAGGGATCAAAAATTGTGTTACGTACCTAATATTGTAACGATCCCTTTGGTACCTACCTATTACCAGAATAGCATAATATTCTAAAGATGAAACATACTTAGCATAAGCTGCAAATCCGCCAGCAAGACATAATACGGTAAATGCGCCCCATAACATGGTGTCGTCTTTTGGTTTCGGTTTCGGCGGCGGCGGGGGAGGAGGGCATGTTTCCCTCTCTTTCGGACTGTAGTTAAAACCTGGCGCCCGAGACGCGTACCCCGCACGGATATCTATACGGTGACGATACTGAAAATTGTAATGGTCGCGATGAAAAATTAAATAAAAAAAATATTACAAAATTCGACAACATTCCGCTGGGGTAACGGACGCAATTTGCACTATAATATTTTTTTTTATAGCAAGTATAGTCTTTTATAGTAAGAAATTTAAAGTTCACGATTTTATACATACATTTTTTTATTGTTTCGTAAAGTAAAATACTGGCCAGTGTAAAAAATAAATTACGGATAGAAAAAGTAAGAATTGGCGGGAAAATAGATGCAAAATGGCGATGTAGGTACGCCAATGGGGGACAGAATTTCGTATTAGAAATTAAGGGAAATGTTATAAATGTAAATAGATATTTATAAATATAATAGGAAACTGAGAAATATTATACCTACACTGTGTCTTAGGTTGCGAAGTAGGTAACAATTTTCTAATCTGTGTCTAGTGGGTAAGTAAAACTATCACAGAAACAATTAAGTATATTTTTAGACTGGCCATAAATAGTACCTACGCAGTATTACGAAAACCTTGTAACGGAAATAAAAACGTCCTAATAAAGTGTTATACAGTGCGTACGTCTCATATATAAATATTTGCTGTCTCGTTCGTAATGTTACGAGAAAGAAGTCAATTTCCTTTCATGTGCCTTCACACCACTTTTTTGTAAGTAAAATTTTCTTGTATTCCTAGAGCTAAATTAGCGATATCACTAACACCTTTGACTCGAGTAAGTATAAACTTTAGTCATTTATATATCAAAATACCTGGAACGCCAACCGGAATTTGACCCCAAACTTCTGTAACCAAGTGGTGCTTATATCTAAGTAGATAAGTATAAGTAAGTACCGACAATTCCTTCGTTCAAAACCACAGTAGGGATTCTTTTAAAAAAATAGATTTCACTTACTAGTATAATTCTTGCATTGTTCCAATTACTTGTAATTCTATACATTTTTCTGAGTGGATTTGTATTGAATAATTTCGGTTTTCATTTTTGACATTGATTTTTTCTGACTTATATTCTGGCACATATAGAATTTTATCTGCCAGTTATGTACATTTAGTTTTTTTTCTATACACATACCTCTTACTACCTACCTCATATAAATTCACACACTAGCATACAGTTTGGGAACCGCTTCAGCCAAATAAAAACATGTAAATAAATAATGTTAATTGTCCGTGACCATCAACTAAAATTCCTACAACTTCATTGAAATGTATCTCAGAAGTACAATCAATCAAACTTGGTATTTAACTTTGAATATGTGAAAGCAAAAATAATATTTTATTTGACTTTCTACTATATTATTTGCATCTTTATAGTAAGATCAGACCAAAAAATAAATACATTCAGTCTTCAGAACAAAAAAGTGAGTTTTTACAAACTGACGTTTTGTTACCGAGCACTATCCTGGGAGACGTAATCATTTTGTCATTTACGTTGTTTTTTTCACTACGCTTTTTTCCGAAACGAGTCTATATTTTTTAGTCTGAGGTAATAAATATAGAGTCGGATGTTTTTCCAAAGGGGTAAATAAAACAAAAATGTGAAATAAAAATCATTCTCTAATTTTAAATTACATACAATGTTTTTTAATATTTACATAAGTTACTAAAATTACAGAAGTTTTCATCGCAGGCACCTCGTTACATTTTTTGTCTGAATTAAATGCATACAGATTTTAATGATACAATATTAATTTTCAATATTTTATTTTGGATAACTCAATGGTTATTTAAATAATAAATTGTCATTAAAAGGCTGAACTTAAGTACTGAATGTTCATACTGAAATGTCAAAAACAGCCCAAAATTTTGTCAAAATAGCCAGATGAGCCCAAAATTACAGTGAAGTGTCTAAAATAGGCGCCTATAAGCAAAAACTATCAAAAGTTTTAACTTTATTGACTACATACTTAACCAAATTTGAATACATTGTGGTCTCTCGCTACTGTTGTTGTATTCCGAACCTTATTCCGTCTGAAATAAAGTTCGAATTCCAAGAATCGACTTTTATAAGTGAATTTGCTATTGTGTTTTAAAATTATGTGAAACGAAAATGTGTACGAAAGTTAAAAAAAATAATTAAAATTCCCTATCCAATATAATATTGCCAGTATCGAATATATGTATGTTATTTAATTAGAATTTAATTTTTCATTAATTTTTATCCGATACCACAAAACATATACAAAATATTTGAAACAATACAAGACATGATTTTACTAATTTAGACAATAACAATTCACTTAGCACGTCACCACAAAGGATGGATAGAAAAGGAGAATGGATAATTTATAATCCAAAAAATTCATAATTATATAAATTTTGCAGATAAAGATTTTTTACAACAATTGTATGTCGTACGTAATATTTCTACGTACGATGTATTAATTCGTTACTTTACCCAAAAATAAAAGAACATCGCAATTGAATCAAAATCACAACTAATTTCACTGCACAAAAAAAACTACATTTCGAAAACGAATGACGCTCAAACATCCGAAACCAAAATCAGACCATAAATCATCCAAAACTACAAATTTCCGAAAAAATCGAAGTACCCACAAAGCCCATTTCAGCTTGACAGCTCGCGTGATTGAAGGGGTACTAATTTCGCGCGTGGCAACACTCCCGATCTATCCATCGAGTTAGTCATAGACAAGTAATCCTAGAGGTAGAGGAGCCCGGAGACGGAAGCGTGCGCCATGACGGCCTCGGCGGCTTGACGGATTTCAAGATGGCGGCGCGCGGCGTTCGCCCAGCCCAACACCACGGCGCGCGGCGCTCCTTGCAGCAGGTTCACGTAGCGGAGAGCCGCGGCTAGGTTGCCGTGGTCCATGTAATATCTGGAATATAATATTATATTGTTATGTTATGCTTAGTCCGATTTTAAACTCTTCTCATAGCGGACTATAATTTTTTTGAAACTATAAATTTCTATACTTCTATAATAATATGTCTTGTCGTTCACAGGCAGGCCATTAGGTTATAATTATATATTATCTTATTACATAATGTAATCATAGCGTACGTGATTGTCACCGTACTCCTCCGAAAAGACTAGACAGATTTAAATTATAATTTATTTAGGACGACCGAGCGTGGATTAGAATCACACTAGGTGCAAATGCCGAGGTACTACAAAGAACTAAAACCTAAAAATATGATACATTACCTGGCTCTCTGCATAATGTCGAATGTATCCAACTGGGAGAAATCCGTTGGTAAATTATCCAATTCATCTCTAGGTATTTCGGCGAACTGAAAAGAAAAAAACGGTTTTTTAAATCAATTTAAAAAATAATTTGTGAAAATTTCAGCTTTCTAGCTATCATGGTTTATGAGATACAACCTGCTGACAGACAGACAGACAATGGAAGCTTAGAATAGGGTGACGTTTTTACCTCTTAGGTACGTAACCCTAAAAAGAATAAGTAAACCTCACATTTTCGTCGTGATTTAAAAAGTAAACAATCTTACAGTGTCTTTTTATTGTAATTATCGATTTAAAAATAAGACAGACACAAATTGAAAAAAGTTGAAGAATAGACAATAATTTTAATTAAAAAATAAATTTCTGTATACTTCTAAATATTTTTTTAAATTAATGAAATTAATAAAAGTAGTGCCAAGATTGTTTACTTTTTATATCATGACGAAAAAAACGAGGTATATAATATACCTTCTGGAAGAGCAACTTGGACTGCAGCCAGGACAGGAAGTAGACTGGCAGACCAGCACCCTCGCGGCCAACCAGAGCAACCTTCACTGCACTCTGTTCCACCTGGATACAACACCATGGACCAAATTAAAATACTTCAACTATGGCGTCAACCTCAAACCAAAAAATATATAGACTCCGCCGGCAAAAAAAAATTAAACGTAAATTACATAAATCCCGGTACATAGCTCGAAAGACTTATGTGACGTATGTCAAATCATAAAAATAAAAGAAAAAAATTGACCTCACTTTTTGGTCTGAAGCATCAACTCATTAAAGGTCTACTACTAAATACGAGTTTCTCATAACTGAGGAGGCCTAGATAAGAAGCCACATACTAAGGAACCAATTAGTATAACAAATAAAACATGTCGCAGAACAACATCTGCCAGGTCTTCTAGTAAACTACTAAAAACATAGTACAAAATAGTACAATTTCTATGCTGTAAAATACCTTACCTTATCAAATTTTTCTCGGAGCGACCTTTCAGTAAGGATTCCCATATCTCTTACTTCCTGAGGGATCCCTTTCAGGACAGTTTCTACCAGTCGGTCGCCTTGACCTGATAACATAAGTGGGTCCTTTATAGTTCATCATCACAACCCATAACTGTCCCACTGCTGGGCTCTGTTCTCCTCTCACAATGTGAGGGGTACAGGTCAGAGATATTTTTAGTAATATTACAATTATTATTATATATTATTAACATTACAAAATGTACATTACATTGGTCATTGTATGGGTAACATATTTAGTTAAGGCAACACTAATCCATCAAGCTCCAATAAGTCAAAATGTGTAATTCATCAAAAGAATTGAAACATAATGTCTG